>MU392196.1:304889-316100 GCA_022578495.1 Nemania sp. NC0429 | reverse complement strand
AACTTATTATATAATATAATATAAGCTATATATTTAATATAAATATTTATATATATATAATAAATTTTAAATATAAATTAATTTATATATATAAAATAATTTATAAGTTTAATTTAATTTATAAGTATTTTTTATTTATCCGATTAAATAGGCGGTATTATTAGTATAAAGGCAGAAAAATTTATTTTATTTATATAAAAAATTTTAACTTACTTTTTTTTATTTTTTTTATACCTAATATAATATTAGCATTTTTATAAAATTTTCTATATATATATATAATTTAACGCGACTAAATAATTTTAATTGTTTTTTTAATTTTTATTATTTATAATGTTATATTTTTATTTACTAATAAATTTTTATTTTTTAGCTAACTGTACTATATTTGCTAAATTAATATTTCGCTTTATTATATTAACATTAATATTTTTGCCGCTTTTATTTATAGTACATTTTTTTTACTTTATATATTAATATTTATATTAATATTTTTTATAAATAGTAAATAAACGCCTTAATAATAATATTAGCAGCTTATTATAATTTAAATATTATAAAAAAAAAAAAAAAATTTTTATTAATTTTAATATTTAAAAAACCTGCGTTTATAATTTAAATTACATTTTTATTTAGCGTGTTTATAAAAATTTATATACTGTATTAAAGCGCTAAATTAAATATAAATAAAATATATAAATTTAAAAAAATTAAAACGCCGCTTTTAAAAAATAAAAAAGCGCGTTTAATATTATTATTTAAAATATAATGTAATAATAATAAATTATTTATTTAAATTATATTAATTTATATATTAATTTTTTTTAGCTATAATAATAATAAGCATTTAAATTAAATTACTGTTTAAAATAATTACATTTTGCTTTAATTAAAAATGTTTATTTAGTTTAATATAAACGTTAATTTTAATAATAAAAATATAAATTTCGCTGTTTAATTTATAGCTAAATTTAAAATTTTCGATTTAAATAAAAATAATAAAAACTATTTATATTATTTTATTAAAAATTTTATTATAAATAATATTAAATTTTTAAAGCTATAAAAATATATAAAAAAATTTATTTATAATTAAACTATTATTTTTATTTTTTTTTAAAAAAAATTATTATTAAAAAAATAAATAAATTTAATAAAAGCTAAATATTATAAAGTATATAAAATTTTAATTAAAATAAAATTAATATATTATTAATTTTTATAATAATTAATTTAGCTAAAATAGCTATAGCTAAATATTAATAATTTAAATTTTTTTTTTAAAAAATTATTATAAATAAAATTTTATATAATTTCGCTTTATATATTTAATAGCTCGTTTATAATTTAAAAATTAAAATATAAGCTTTTTAAAATTAATAATTTAAAATTTTAAAAAAAATAAATTTATTAGTATATAAATTAATATATAGTTATTAATTTTATAAATATATAATTATTAAATTTATTTTATTTAAAAAAATATTTAAATTTTAATTTTTAAATTTTTATATTATAAGTTTAAAATTTTATATTTTTAGTTTTTATATTTTTCCGTTTTAATAAAAAAAATTACCGCTTTATTTTTATATTTAAAATATAAGCATTTTTTTTTTATTTATTTTAAAATTTTTATTTTAGCTACTTTTTTAATTTTAAAAAAAATTTATTTTTTTTATTTTTTTTTACTGCTAGCTTTAAAAATATTTTAAACTAGCGATATTATTTTTTAAAAATAGCTTATAAAGCTAAACATTATTATTGCTTTAAATAATAAATTTTTATATTTTTTAATATATTAATTTTTATATTAATTTTTATTTTATTAGCTGTTTTAAAATATATTTTTATAAATATAAAATATGCTGTATTTTTTGCTTTTTTAAGCTTTAAAGTCTTTATTTTCTGCTATATTTAATATTTTAAACGTTTTTAATATGCTTTAAAAACTTTTAAGCTTTAAATATTTTATTAAAAAATAAATAATAAATTAAATATATATTAGTTTATATTTAATATTATATATTTATAGCCTAGTAATATTAATAAAATCTTTTTTTTATTTATTATTTTAGCTAGTTTATTTTTTAATATTATTTTAAATAATATTATAGCTTTGTTTGCTTTTTTAAATATATAATTAAAAACTTTTTAAATTTTTTTTAATAGCATAAAAACGTTTATAGCGCTTAGCAAATAAAATTTTTTTTATACTTTGTTTAATAATTAATATACAGATTAATATAGCTTTTATTTTGCTATAATAAAATATTTTAATTATAATACTAGAGGCTTTTTTAAACCAGGTGCAAAAAGAGCTTTTGTTTTTAAAAGCTAACCTTAAAACGGCTAGTATAAGCGCTAGACCTAACTAACCGATTTTTATTAACCGCAACTTTAATACACCAGATAGACTGCACTCTGCGTTAACAGGCTAAGCCTAAAGCGGCTAGCGCATAACGTACACCGCCCGGTAAAATCTTTTACCTTTTTAAGTCTGCTATTATAACCGTTTGTTTAAAAAGTCTGCTGTATATATTAATATATTAAAGTTATAAACAATAATAATAAGGTTTTATTTTATTTAGTTAGTACTAATTTATTTTATAACCGTTTTGCTAGCACTTTCTGCATACTATCCCGCCGCAAAGCTAATTTTAGCTATAATATATAATAAAACAGCATATATAATATTTAATTAAACGGTAGTTTAATTTTAAAATAATAAATTTTATTAATACATATAATATAAGTATAGCTTTGCTACTTTATTATAAATATATTATAAAACTTTATTATTAAGTGCGTACGCTAGTACTGGTAATATTTCTAACGCTAGACCAGCATTTCTTTATTTTCGATTTTTTAAGCGTTTTTTTACTATTGCCGATTAACTAAAGGTCGACTTTAAAAAAGTTCGTAAAAAATATAATATTATTAGCAAGTTTAAAGTAACTGTTTATAATATTAATCGATTTAAAATATATAACAGCACCGCTATAAAACCTTGTTATTATCGAGCGCATACGCTAGTACTAGTAGTGTTTTTAGCGCTAGACCAGCATTCCTTTATTTTCGATTTTTTAAACGTTTTTTTACTATTGCCGATTAACTAAAAGTTAATTTTAAAAAAGTTTATAAAAAATGCGACATTGTTAGCAATTTAGAAATAGCTGTCTATAATATCGGTTGATTTAAAATGTACGATAGCACTGCTGTAAGACTTTATTATTATTAAGCGCGTACGCTAATACTGGTAGTATTTCTAGCGCTAGACTAGCATTTTTTTATTTTTGATTTTTTAAGCGTTTTTTTATTATTGCCGATTAATTAAAGGTCGATTTTAAAAAAGTTCGTAAAAAATACGACATTGTTAATAAAAGCGCTATATAAATTAAATTATTAACTATAGCTAAAATATTTTTTAATTTTTAAATTATATAGCTTTTATATTCGAATATTTTTTTTTACTTTTTTTTTTACTTTTAAAGCAACTGTTTTTTATTTTATAGCTTTAACTATAGCATTAAACCGTTATATTTATAATTGCTAGTCTTTTAGCCGTATGTTTAACCGTACGCTTAATACAAGCGTTAAAAAAGTGTTTTTAGCGTTAACAGGCTAAGCTTAAAGCGGCTAGCGTATAATATAAAGCGCCTGGCAGACCTTTTTATAAATAAGTAAATAGCTAGCGGCTAATAAAAGCTTATTAACTGCAGCTGAAGTACTTTTTAATTTTTAAATTATATAGCTTTTATATTTAAATATTTTTTTTTGCTTATTTTTATTTTTAATTAAATTAATAATTAAAATATAATAGCTTATATACTGATTTTTTTTTTTTTTTTTTTAAAGCAACTGCTTTTTAATCTATTTATAGCAAGCGTTAAAAAATGTCTTTAGCGTTAATAAGCTAAGCTTAAAGCAGCTAGCGCAAACGTTAAAACTAACTAACCGACTGCTATTTATATAACCGCAGCACCGCTTTTAGCGTTAATAGGCTAAGCCTAAGGCGGCTAGCGCATAATATATAGCGTTTAAAAAACTTTTCTACCTTTAAAGCAACTGTTTTTAAATTTAGCGTTATTTTTGTTAATATTATATAAAGCATATAGTTTATAATGCCTTAAACTATTATATTTTTTAATTAGTAATCTATATAAAGATTTAAAATATAAAAAAACTGCTAACTGTACTTATTATGTAGCCGCTATAAAAATTATTATATTTTTTAACCAGCGATTTATATAAAGATTTAAAATATATTAAAAAAAACTATTAATTATATTTATTATATAGCCGCTATAAAAACTATTATATTTTTTAACTAGTAATTTATATAAAGATTTAAAATATAAAAAAACTGCTAACTGTACTTATTATATAGCCGCTGTAAAATTTTAATAAATATTTTTTTAATAACTATTTTAGCTATAATATATATAATAAAGCAGTATATATAATATTTAATTAAACTGATACGGATAGATAAGGGGGGCTCTATGAGATAGAGCCATGTACCCGTCATAGATACCTAGATACATAGATAAGGCGTAGCCTTATCTGTAGATTAGATAGGGAGATAGACCCTAAGGGTCTATCTCCACCTTAGACCGTACAGGTCTGGACTTTCTAATCTACATCTCGATATCTACACTCAAATACGGCACTACCCCAAGTAACCCATACTATAAACAGTAGTTTAATATTTAAATAATAAATTTTATTAATATATATAATATAAATATAGCTTTGCTATTTTATTATAAATATATTATAGCTAAAATAGTTATTAAAAAGATATTGTTATATTGGCAAAAAAACATATGCAATTATATAAAAAATAAGCGGTTATAAAAAAAAAGTAATAGTTAGCGGCGGGATATTAAATTAAAAAAGGCAGGCAAAACTGTGCTAATATAGCTTATATTTAAAAATCGACCGATTTTAAAAAAGTTTGTAAAAAATGCGACATTATTAGCAAAAGCGCTATATAAATTAGGTTATTAATTATAACTAAAGTATTTATTAATTTTTAAATAATATAGCTAATAATTAAAATATAGTAGCCTGCGCGCTAAGTTTAACGAAGTTTATATAAGCTTTTTTTTTTAAAATTGCTATTAGCATACTATAAAGTAAAAAAAGCTTTTTTTTTTTTTACTTTTAAAGCAACTGCTTTTTATTTTATAGTAAGCGTTAAAAAAATATTTTTAATATTAATAGGCTAAGCTTAAACCGACTAGCGCGAACCTACACTGCCTAGCAGAATTTTTTATTTTTAAAAAAACTACCTTTTATTTTATAGCTTTAACTATGGCATTAAACCGTAATATTTATAATTGCTAGTTTTTTATAACTAATTTATTGCCCGAGTAAAAGCAGCGAGATTTTATAATAAAAATAAAAATAATTAAAGCTATATATAAATATTAGCAAAAAAATAATTTAAAGCTTTAATTAAATATTAATTATAGCTAAATAAATCTTTAGTTTATTAAATATAATCGATATTTATTTATAGCTTTAAATTATTTTTTTATTAATATTTAAATATAGCTTTAATTATTTTTATTTTTATTATAAAAGCCTGCTGCTTTTACTTAGGCAATACGTCGGTTATAAAAAACTAACGATTATAAATATTAATAAATATTTTTAGTTTTAATTATAGCATTAGATTATAATATGTATAATTGCTAGTTTTTTAGCTCTACGTTTAACGTAAGCATTAAAAAAGTGCTTTTAGCATTAACAGGCTAAGCATAAAACGGCTAGCGTAAGCGGTAGCTTATAAATTAGCGCTATATATGCTATGTTAAAATATTTTATATATTTTTTAAAATAATAAAAGTTAATGCTGTTAAAGCTTAAAAATTATTTATTAAAGCTTTAAAAATAATGTTTATATTATAACGACTTTGCTATTTAAAGTGCTTTTATTATAAAATAAGTTTAAAAAATATTATATTAACAGAAAAGTTTTATAAGGCAGATAATCCGTTTTTAAAAAATATTAACAATGTTTTAGCCGGACGCCGATAATTTAATAACCTTTATAATATTTGCTAATATTTTATTATATAAAAAAAGTTTAAACTAAAAAATTGCATTTAAATAGCTTTATACCTAAGTATTTTTATACTTAGGTAGATTAGCAATTAAAAAAATAAAATCTTTTATTATATAATCTGTTAATTAATTTAATAGCTTTATACCTAAGTACCTTTATACCTAGGTAAATTAGCGGTTAAAAAAATAAAATCTTTTATTATATAATTTATTAGTTAATCCAGTAGCTTTGTACCTAAGTACCTTTATACCTAAGTAGATTAGCGGTTAATAGATAGAATTTCTTACTATATAATTTATTAGTTAATTTAATTAATTAGTTTATTATTTAATAACTAATTTAATTATTAATTTAATATATAGCAGTTAATTTAATATATTATATAAAATTTAGCGTATAGCATTAAATTTAATATAGCGCAGTAAAGTAAATACATTATAATAAAATAAAAAGGTATATTATAAATATATCGCTATAAAATAAGTATATTATAATAAAATAAATAGGTATATTATAATAAAATAAGTATATTATAGTTTATTTAGTGCGTTATAGCGGCGGTTTATAGCAGTTATAATTAAATAGTTAAAAAGCTACGTTTTTTTATTTTTTATTTTTTATGCCTACGTTTTTTTATTTTTTATTTTTTATTTTTTTTTATTTATTATACACTTTATTTTTACGTTTTCCCGTTTTTTATTTTTTATATTTACGTTTTTTTATTTTTTATTTTTTTAAAACAGCTTTTTTTTTGCTGTTTTTAGCATTTCACGCTTTAAGAATAGCTAGCTAAAAAAAGCTAGCGTTTTTAACACTTTAAACAAGCTAAAGCCGGCTATTTTTAAAGCTAAAAAAACTTTTAATAAAAAATAAGCTTTTATAACCGCTAAATATTATATTTTTAAAAAAACCTATATAGTTAGTTTTATAATTAATATTTAATTATTATATTAACTTATGCTTTTAAATGCTAGCATAAAAAAAGTTAATATAAAATAAATTTATATATTTAATATATTAGCTAATTTATTTTAAAGCCGATTAAAATAATATTATAATAATTAATTAAATGCTAAGGCTAGCATTGCTAACAGTATAGCTACCGGCGCTTAATTAATTGTTATAGCTAAAATATATAAAAATTTTAATATTAATAATAGCAACGTTTTTTATTATTTAAATTTTAATAGCTATAAAAATAAAAATAAAAAGCGAGCAGCACCCGCTAGCTAAAGCACTAAAGCTTTATATGCTTTATTTATAATTAAAAACTTTATTTAAATTTTTAAGTTAAAAAGTATATTTAGCATTTAAAATAGCAACGGTTATACTTAAAATAGTAATAATTACCTGCTATTATATAGTTTATAATATAATAGTTTTTATATTACCTAAGCTTATTGTTAATATAAAATTAAAACGGCGGACTTTATAACTAGTTTAAGCTAATATAGCTTTTAGCTTTAAAACGTTTTTTAAAATATGCTAATATAGCTTTTAGCTTTAAAGCGTTTTTTAAAATATATTAAAATATTTTATATATTTTTTAAAATAATAAAAGTTAACGCTATTAAAGTTTAAAAGTTATTTATTAAAGCTTTAAAAATAATGTTTATACTATAGCAACTTTGCTATATAAAGTGCTTTTATTATAAAATAAGTTTAAAAAATATTATATTAACAGAAAAGTTTTATAAAGCGGGTAGTCCGGCCAGACGCTAGTAATTTAATAACTTTTATAATATTTGCTAATATTTTATTATATAAAAAAAGTTTAAACTAAAAGATTATACTTAGGTAGCTTTATACTTAAGTACCTTTATACCTAGGTAGATCAGCGGTTAAAAAAATAAAATCTTTTACTATATAATTTGTTAGTTAATTTAGTAGCTTTGTACCTAAGTACCTTTATATCTAAATAAACCAGCGGTTAAATAAATAAAATCTTTTATTATATAATCTATTAGTTAATCTAGTTAGTTAATTTATTATTTAATAACTAATTTAACTATTAATTTAATATATAGCAGTTAATTTAATATATTATATAAAATCTAGCATATAGCATTAAATCTAGTATATTATAGCAAAGCAAATATATTATAATTAATTAAGTATATTATAGTTAATTAAATATATTATAGTTAATCGAATATATTATAGTCAATTTAGTGTATTATAAAAAAAGCAGCAAAAAACTGCCTTTACTTTAGCTATGCTGCTATAACTATAATAATAAAAAAAAAAGCTAAATATAATTTAGCTAATTAAAAGCTTTAAATGGCTAAATAAAGTGGGGCAGAAAGTATTAATATACTAGTACTTATATACTGTTATATTTAAATACCTATAGTATTTACTTTTTTAATATAGATTTTTTTTTTTAAATAAGTAATAATAACTAAACTTAAATAAAAAATTTTTTTTACTATAAAATCTGCAGCAAAAAAAATTTTTTAAAATAAAAAAAACCTTTGTTTTACTTTAGTCGTACCTCCTTACGTTAAAAACGAAGGCATATTTTTTAATTTTTTAATTTATTATAAATTATAGCTAATTTTAAAATATTAAATGTTAAATTTTTTTTTATTTTTATTAAACTTAACCTAACTTAACTTAATAACCTAACCTAACCTAACTTAATAACTTAACTTAACCTAACCTATTAAGTCTACTTAAAGGCCCGCCAAGAACTTATAGGCTTTTTTAAAGGCCTATAGGTTGGGTTTTCCTAATCCCTACTTCCAAGGCGGCAGAGGTAGACCCTTACCTAACATTCTATTTAACCAAAGGATCAGAGTCGTATCTACATCTCCTGGACCACCTCGAGAAACACGGACTACGAGAAAAATTTAAATTCTTCCGCTTAAGATGGAACGACGAAACGGGCAAATTAGTTATTATCCTTATGGCTGAGGCAATTTATGAATTTTTTAAGTATTACTTTGATAAGGAGCTCGAAGGTCATCTCGACCTAATCGCCGATACTTATCCCTTTTTTGCCCCGTTGAGAGCCAAAATTAAAGGAGGAGGTTATACTTTTGTCCGGAGGGGAAAGCCTTCGAAATTAGGGAAGAGTCCTGATGGGTCGATATATTACGACGTAGGTCGCCTTTTCTTAGGACCTTGAACTCTGCTAACGGTATGCCCTAGGGAGGACTGGCTCCTAGCTTTGTCTACGAGATCGCCTACAGCCAAACAGAGCGCGAACTCGACGAAGCCGTTGAGTACCTCGATTGGTGGCCCAAATCGATTAGCGCCGCTTTAAGCTTTAATTTCGACTATAACAAGCGCAAAGAGCCCAATTTTGCATACATAGCATCTGTGTCGCTGTGGACAGCCACGATTACTAAAGACGACACCCAGATTTAAAAAAAAGTTATCTTTAAAAAGGTGTTTTGGCAAAAGGGTGAGACGCTCCCGGGAGAACTCGATCTATTACTTAAGCTTTTTTTTCCTTTTGGTTAACAATATACCCTAAGCGACGAAGCGAAGGGGGTGTCAGTTCGCTTTGACTTTTAGGAACTAGGAAAGTTGGTTGCGGATGCAGAAAAGCAGCAGAACCTGATGACCGCCGGAGGAGAGGGGGAAAATCGCGACATTAAGCGAAAGAGAAGAGAATACCTTAACGGCCATGTAGAGGAGGACACTTGTCCGGCGGAGACAAGGGTGGGATAGAAGCGACCGAACACCAGATCGCGTACGTGACCGCACACAGTTCCCTCTGGTCGTCGCGTTTGCTATTACGGTACACAAGAGTCAATTTATCACGATGGATCGGATTATACTAGACATTACTCCGCGGGAGTTTAGTCCTGGTCTTAACTACGTTGCTGTCTCGCGATGCTGCAGCTTTGAGGGCATTATGTTTGAGGTTCCTTTCGACCTCGATCGCCTCCAACGTCCTGCTGGGAAGTCCGCGGCTGATAGACTAGATGACTGGACCAAGAGAACCTTGCTGTTGCCTTAGCCCAATGGGGATGCGATAGGTAAAAGAGAGACACTTGTGTGGAGGACAAGGATTCCTGAGATCGTGTAATGTGTGTGGCGTGCGATCAAGTGGATACGGTACCTCCAGTGTTGTGTGCAGGGCGAGACAGGTACCTACTAGGGGACAGTTGCGGAGAGCCACTATTAAGTTCAGTGGAGCAGCAATTATTTCAGATTAGGTAGATCAGCCCATTAAGCACACTACTTGGTACTTTACACATGGCCTGACAGGGACGCTGCATCACAGTGCTTAAAGGTGGTACCCAGGTAGGTACTTTAGGGTACTACCCAAGCACCCATACAGTAGCGCCAAGAAATACGTCATGTACTAACCGTAAGTAAGTGGAAGATCTAAGTTGTTTGTTTCAATTCCCATCATGATGTATCATAAATAATTGATAGGTAAGGTACGAAGGTCCGGGCCAGAATTGATGAGTAGGGTTTAGTATGGCCCACACAGCCAAACCCTACTCATCAATTCTGGCCCGGACCTTCGTAGGTACAATGCTAAAGTCTCATCCACCAGAATCCACCATATGTACCACGACGGCAATAAGATATGGGGCATCCCTCAGCCCGCATTGAAACAGTATGGTATTATCTGGCAATTGAGTTTCCCATGTTAGACACAGCACAGATATTCAAATCTCACCCTTCTTATGCTTTTGTCCTTCCACGCCCATACAGTATTGATCTCCAGTGACAGCAGCGAGGAAGCAAACTTCCAGGCCTCTACTGAGCAAGTTACGTCGATATTGCTATGGCAGCTTTACCACCTGGCGTGGACTTGTCGCAAGTTCCTTTTGTCCCGAATCCGGATGGTTCGCCTCCCAACTTCAATGGTCGGCCTACGCTAGAGCCATAGTCTTGGGGACTGGTGTCATCTTGATCGCAATCAGTGTCGTCTGTGTCCTTATTCGCGTGCGAATCGGCCTGGTGAATACCCGCCGTTTGTATCGATTTCCCACGGCTGTTATGGAGAGTATTGAAATGCAGAATATTTGGCACGAAACCAACATGATCATATCCACGTCAGTATATCGCTGTAGCTGAATACGTCAAAATCTGACAGCTCTAGAATGAATGATGTCTTATCTCTCAAGAAAGAAGTTCTAAGCCCCCCACCCCCCCCCCCCCCCCCCTCTTTT
>MU392196.1:194492-304879 GCA_022578495.1 Nemania sp. NC0429 | reverse complement strand
AAAAATCCACGTAATTATTTCCGTTTTTTTTATAAATTAAAAAATTGAAAGCTATTTATTTTATGTTTTATTTTATAAAAATAAATATTTTCTAACCCCCCCCCCCCCCCCCCCCCCCCCCTCTTTTTTTTTTTTTCTCCCTTTCTAATCATAGCAAACACCGGTGTTTTGTAACACTCATGTATTTTTCTTGATAATTGCACCAAGGACACATAACCCCGTTGACCCATCAGCGTCTAGGAAAACAAAATCACATCAAATTACATGCAAAACAGCACCAAGCATAAATATAACGCGTAATGTAGGCCAGAGTACATATGGTAAGTAATTAGTGATTGAAACCAATATGAGACGATACGTGTTCATCCAACGCCCGTGTTGTCATTCTCCGCATATACCAGATTCAATGTAGCTGGGTAGAAAAAAGGGAACGAGAATCCAAGAAGCATTGAGTAGCTTCAAAGTTGCCCGTCCTACAAGGTAATGCTCACCCCGCCACGTAGAGAGGGCAAGTTCAGTTTATATCTACCGGTACTGAGATTGATATTGACGAAAGTAGTGTGTTGATTAGTAGGAGAGAAGACAACCTAGTCATGGCGAACTCACCTCCAATTAAGGTTGGCCGTGCATGCATATTTGCAGCTGTCAATGGAACAATTGTTTTTCCATGGCCTCAAAACGTGTAATAGAGGAACACAACAAATTCGTAGCTTCGCCAATTGCCGACTGCACTGATCCTGGTCTGATAGATAGGAGTGGAATGAATGAGTGTGTCTACCTGAGATTGATGCTAATTATTGAACGCACAATGAGAAGCTTCGTTAAATATGACTACTTCGGTGGGGGTAATCAAGAGAAGGGAGCGAGGATGCATTATGCATATGTATGGCCCACGTGGAGCCTTATAGTCCCCGCATGCTAGGGGATGTGGGAAAAGATTCAGTCTTTCAGCCGCCAGTTCCGACAAGCTCCCCAATAAACAAAGTATCCACAGGCAGTCAAACCAACATAAAGATTTCATTTTCCCATCGTTCATCATATCAAGCATTTCCCGTCTCAACACAGTCCTTCAATATCTATTTCTCACCCCCATTATCACAATGACTGCTTCGACATCTTCTACTAGTACTAATACCATTTGGGATTATATCTTTGTCGGAGGGGGTCTCGCTGCATCGGTAGTGTCCAGCCGACTGTCTCAGTTGAACAATGGCCTCAAGATCCTCGTGCTCGAAGCGGGGCCAAATGCCAATGATGAACCCAGTATCGTCTGGCCGAATTCAACTAATCTTATCGGCGGCGGCTTCGACTGGAAAGACAGCACAGTCAGTCAGCTTCATCTCGATGGTCGTCAGGTTAGCTTAGCAACGGGAAAGGCCCTTGGTGGCGGCACTGTTATCAACGGTGGTGAGGAGCTTCCCGGCCATAAATTGATCTGAACATTTGCTTAACAACTGAGATAGGTGGATGGGTTCGAGGCCACAAGCTCGACTACGACCTTTGGGGCTCCCTTGTAGACGATGAACGTTGGGCCTACGAAGGTCAATTGCCTTTTATGCAAAAGTCGGAGAAGTGTTGGAACGAAACCCTCGATCTCAAACAGCATGGTCTTGCGGGTCCCGTGCCCATACAATCGGTAACTTCTACGAAGAGGGAGTTCCCGCTTCGTGAGCATACGCTCAAAACATGGAAGGATCTTGGGTTCCATGAGCTACCACATCTGGATGGCAATTCTGGCAATCCTTTAGGTATCGCGGAGCTACAAGAGGGTAGGAATAGTGGTCGTCGTGTCATCTCTGCCGCTGTTTATCCACTAGATGATGTAACTGTACAGACCAATACACTTGTGGAGAAGATACTGATGAAGAAGGACGGCGCACGAAATGATCAACTGAAGGCTATAGGGGCCAGACTAGCTGACGGTACCGAAGTTCATGGACATGAAATTATCCTAGCTGCTGGAGCTCTTCGTTCACCCCAGATCCTATTGCTCTCAGGCATCGGGCCCTCCGAGGACTTGGCCAAACTTGATATCCCAGTTCTTCTGGATCAGCCCGACGTCGGGCAAAACCTGGCCGATCACAGCATTCTCTTTAATGCATGGAAAATCAAAGATCCTGAGGCCGGATGGGCGCTTGGGTCTTCAAACCCATTATTCACCCAGCCGCAATATAGCTGGGGGTATCCGTTTGACTTTCTCGTGAACGGCGATGTACCAAAGGAAGGACTTGCCGAAGCCATTGCCGAGGATGAGGGCATTGTGCCAGACCCCAAAACTCATCCACTTCTATCACATCCGCGGACTTTCATTGAATACATTTTCATGTCGGTCGGCGCCCCTGACGGCTCACTTGTCACTTTTGGCACTGCGCCAATGCTCAATACAGCCCGCGGATCCATAAAGCTCGCATCCTCGAACTGCAATGAAGCCCCTCTTATTGACCCAAACTACTTGGGAACGGCGGTAGACAGATACGTAGCGCGGGAGGCCGTCAAGACGCAAATTAGATTTGCAGGCAGCAATCAGACCGTTATCGGTCGCGACATCCTTACTGGGGAAGCTGGAGCACCGGGCTTTGATCAGGTATTGTCTGTTGATTCAACTGATGAGTATATCGACGCACGTGTTCGGGCAGGGTTAGGGTAAGCTGACACGTATCAATACTGCCGTGTCTATGTGCACCCTCACTAACGTCTTTGGTGTCGATAGTACATGCCAGCATCCAATGGGTAGTCTTTCAATGGGAAAAGTCGTCGATACCGACTTAAGAGTCAAAGGTGTTGACAACCTCCGAGTAGTGGATGCTTCTGTGTTCCCTGTCGTAATTACTGGTCATATCCAGGCTGCTGTTTACGCCCTGGCGGAACAAGCTGCTAACTTGATTTATGCGGATCGAAAGAACCTTGAAAATTAAGAGTACTTAAGACTATGTTTGTCATGTATGAGGAAGACAGAAAGGCCAATATCATGAAGAATCGCTCGACGTACCGAGCTACGATTAAAAAGAGAAAGGTACTCTGGAACGAATGGCTGCGATGGTTATTTTTCATTCCTAGTTGGACATATTCTACTACACTCACTTAGGAAAAGCCTTGTGTTGTAATTTGGAAAATATTTGAATACTTTTTATTGGAAACGTAGCAGCCGTGGAACCTAATACTAATATAGGGTCTCTGTTACTAACCCCCGAGGTTTACTTGTTGGTCGAGAAGGAAGAGCTTGACTGATTGATTGATAGTGTTTAACGTCACAAGACATATATAATTAATCAGACTATATATTCAAATCTCCTGGTGGGCATCAAATGTCACACGCGGTCCGTATAGGCTGCTGGTGCCAATCTCAAGGCTTAAAATGCATCAGTGGCCTCTCATAACTCCCTATTCACTTCTTTTAGGACATCGGTGTTTTGCACGGTCAGGGGGCATTCGTGGTTACATTCGAAGTAGGTAGGTAGTACAACGTATATAATAATTTGACTTGCAGGGGCAAGTGGCGGTTAACACGGGTGACCTGTCTCTCTACTAGTGGTCGCAGGCCTTACATGCATTGCGGCGCTGCAACCCCTTTCTATTTCGTCAGCACTAGATTTAATACTTAGATGTAGCCTCAAATGGGATACCTACGCAGTCCCGCTACTTCATACACTACTGCACCGTTTTGCTGTAAGTAATACCGGAGCTGAGTTGGTACCCTCGCCAACTTCGATGTTATTACTGTAAGCGGCTTTCGCCGATCTAGCTCGAAATCGCGGATACTGTGACGGACACTGTATACTAGTAGGCTACACGGTCCACACTGGCTTACAGTAGTAGTGCCCGCTGAGCAACGCCTACGCCGCCTGTAGGCCTGTAGATCACTAGGATGCTGATTGACAGCGCGGTACTAAAGGAAGTACTTATACACTACCTACCTAAATGATACCTTGCTGTGTAGATCACTTTGTCACCAAAAAAACCTCTGTCTATGCGAGATCTCACATCCCTAAGACGTATCCCTTTGAATGTCGACTCGGCACCAGTACTTATTTCTGCCCCCTGTTTGGCCCACATCCCCCCTATAAGTATTGGTTACAAGATCTACGCATATAAACATTCGTATATTCTCTCTTAAGTAAGTATTTATTACTTCAGCTGCAACATTTTACAAGGGTGTAAATAGGTGGAAAGCCGGGGGGCAGCGAAGTTACATCTTTCAATCCGTTGAGGTGATTGGTTTACAGAGCACTTAGCAAAGTACTGGTGCCGAGTCGACATTCAAAGGGATACCTAGGTTGGACTCCGTAAATGTACTAATGTGTGGTACTAAAAATGATACATTCCTTCAGCTAGCGTAGCAGCCTTATTGCAACCTAAGACACTGTATGAGGTAGATACTTAACGCTCGATAGTAAGTATTTAATACTTTCCTCGGAAACATGTACTGTACTGCCTGTGTGCCATTGAGATCATCAGGGCTGGTTTAGTTTCCCTTCCTCACTCTAGTCTCTGCAACGTCCTCAACTCATTACGATATGTGCTTTGCACGCAAAGGGGCTCAGCCTGCCAACCTGCTGCAGGGTTACATACCAATTTAGATACTACTAATGTCACTTAATCCTGAGTGTAACATCATCTGCAACATATGAAAGATGTAGTTAAGAATGCGGAAGTTTCCTTTACAGTTATCTAGAGAGGCAGCGAAACAGTTGCCTTGTGATGTTGCTACTTAACTAGATACGCGGCCTACACCCCTACGTCATATAATTCGATTAGATGTTACAGCCCCTTTGACCCCTTTGCTTTTCTTTTCCACCGAAGCGTGCAAACCCCTCAAGCCCGCGGCTTCAAGATGACCTTGGTACTGGCGTAGGGGTAGATAAAATTCCTCCAAGAGAAATATCGAGAGGCAGTAGGGTCCACCAGTTCCATGTCCCATTTAGTAATGAATAGACCAAGCATAACTTCGATGGCGGCCGAGGCATACCACCTCCTGATGCTAGGACATACGAGTTAGCGTTCAATTTTTTTCATTGCGGTTCCTAAGTGCTCGTCCATGGCATATGAGGTAGGTCGTGAGGAGATACCTACCATGCGGACCTTCCAGTGCCCCAAAGCTGCCAATCGGACAACTCGACGAATTGAGAAGCCTTTCCAGTTTCCGGTATCTTGAACGTGTCTGGCAACGACGAGTCTCGCGAAAGGCGCGCTTTAGGACCTCGGACTCTACGAAGCGGAAGCTACGAAACTCGTTGACTCCGGAATAGGTCGCAGGGTCTAAATTCATATCTCTGACCGCGGAACAAATACACTGTCCGGTTTCTACGTCCGTACCATCGGAAAGTGGGAACGGCTTCAGTGCTTTCCGCCGTGTGCTAACTGCGATAACGGTTAATAGATGAACGGTAATAGTAAAGTAAGTATATGCCGCGATGGATGTGGTACTGGACTCTACAGGAGTCAACTTAGCTGACTCTTTCATGAAGCTATCCACCAGGGGGAAAAGCTTCCCCCCTGACTTGTCGAAAGCTTCCCATGTTGTCCTGTAAATCTCTTCTCGTAGGGGTTGAATATATTCCGGGTGTAAATAGAGATAACAAGGCAAAACAAGCGGTCTTCGTACCGACAAGTGAAGTTAGTTTCTTGAGACAAAGATCTAACTAGGGAGTAGTACACGGGAGTACGAAGTTGCTATATGCTCACTGTTGACGTAATATGAACCGATCCGAACCAGACGGCGATGAGTTCGTGGATCACTCGTTTCACAGTCCAGGGCCGTGTCTTCGGAGAGGTCTCCATTATCCACGCAATGCAGTCTTGCTATACTCCATGTAAGCACAGGTACTAGCGTCGGTATGTCCAAAAGGGGTGGGGGGGGGGGGGGCTTGCATGCTCAGGAACATGGTGGCCAAGCCGGCGGCGTTCCCGCTCTTCAAACCGTCTTGTAACGACCGGTTCTAATAAATAATAAACACGCTTTCCAGAGTTGAGTTTCCTCGCAAGGAACTTTCCAATATGCCCAGGACAGCATAGAGTCAAAAGTTGAAGGGGGGATGCCAACTGGTGGCATGGATACGGACGCCGAGATGGCAGATACAAAGACACTGGCGAAGAGCAGCAATTCTACGCCAAGTCATAGTGAGACAAATGGACCGGGAGCTGAACCTGCCTGATTACTGACAGCCGGATGTAATGAAATATGCTAATAGAAGGATTTGGCTTGGAATACCTTCCGTCTTGGGGGATTCTCAGCATAATCATATGTCTTGTGCCAGGAGGCTGTCGACTCACGAGTTGATAGTCAGGTACGTACCATGTAGGTACGTAAAGTACCTAAAGTAAGTACCTACAGTACCACATAGGTAGCTTTGATGTTGCCAAGCCTTGTGGGGCTCCGTAGGTCCCACTAGTTCCAACCAAACCGCTCCAGATGGGGAAACTGGTACAGGACTAGTGTAGGTATTTACAGATGAAAGTAAGCCTATTCCGGCAGTAGCTCCCCACACTTTTGTTTCATCGCTGCGCCGGGTTATCGATAGCAGCCCTAGCCTTAGCTTACGGGGCGTTGCTATGTCAACTGGTACCTTCGAATGCTGACTTGCTAAGGGTACACCACGGCTATACTCAACCAGGTCGCGCCTCGAGGTCTAAACACGTAGGGTAGCATGCTGGCATCCTCTCCTCGGTTTTCTCCCTAAAGCCTTCGTTCCTTTTTTTCTTTTGAAACCTGAATTTTCTCCGTTCATTCTACTGGTATTAGCCGTCTTGCTGATATCCCAGTCCTCTCTCTTTTTGGGACTTGCGCTTTGCGCTTCGTGTTCAATCATTCGCCAGTTTCTACCTAAACAATCCCTAGATTGGTACCTACCTAGTAGTACTAGGGTAGTACATCATCATGGAGACCCTCCTTTCCCTCGCATTTGACAACCTGTCCTCGTACGACGGCATGAAGATCCGAAAGGGTTTGCGCCAGGTCGAGGGGCTTCTCGCCAACATCTGCCTCTCCCGCCAGGAGCCGAGCAGGGAGCGCAGGGCCTCGATAGCCAGAGACCCTGCACAGGAACCGGAACCCTCTTCTCCCCCGGAAAGCAAGAACCTCACCGAACTCGCAGAGGACCCGGCCTTCTACGAGTTCTTCAAGCTGCAGGAGGGCTTCGAGTGGAACGTCGCCCTTCGCCTCGTCAATACTCTGGATCGTCTGCTCGCAAAGGGCGGCGACGGATCCAACGACTTGCTAATACTGAAAGCGCTGGATCTGATGCAGGGCGTCATGTTGCTTCATCCGCCTAGCAAAGCACTCTTCTCGCGGGAGATGTACATGAATGTACGAGCGCCTCGCAGTGACATCTTCTAAGCCTTCAATGCCGTCGTCATCGTGCTAACAGTTCGCTGGTATTAGCTTCTCCTCGATCTCATCGAGCCCGACTTCTGTCCGGCCATCCAATCAGCCACGCTCCTGACCCTCGTCACGGCGCTCATAGACACGCCACAAAACACGCGGACGTTCGAGAGCCTCGACGGCCTCCTCGCCGTGACCTCGCTCTTCCGCTCCCGGGGCACCAGCCGCGACGTCAAGCTCAAGCTCATCGAGTTCCTCTACTTCTACCTCATGCCCGAGACGCCGTCGATCCCCAGCGCCGCCGCGAACCGCGATTCCATGCCGGGCCTGTTGCAGCGCAGCCCCAGCAAGCTCGTCAAGGCCTTCTCGAACGCGGGCGGGCGGGACGAGAACGGCCGGCCGCGGTCCGCGGGCGAGAGCGCCACTCGGACCCAGGAGGAGAAGCAGGCCCTGTTAGGCCGACACCTTAATAGCGTTGAGGAGCTCGTCAAGGACCTCCGGCAGAACACCTTGTTTAACGGAGCCGTGTCCTAGTCGCGCCCGAGAGCCGTATCTGTACACGCATCTGTTTCGTTGATTTTGTCTGCTTCGTTCACCATCATGATTGATTTCACTGCGCAATGGGCGCTTCTCACGAGGAAACGGGTTGTATGTGGGGTTGTTATGTAATGCCGACAGCTGATGTACACTACACGTCCGTTGACGGGACAGGTCGGTCGGAGTTCTTGGGTGTTGTGGGTGGGTAGCCAGGCGTTTCGGGCAGCTGGTTGGTTGGATGAAGGATTCCATCCGTTCACGATAGGAAAGGGGTAATGTGTGAACATGAAGGCGATTTTTTATATAGTTGTATCTGTGCAACACGCCGGACGCAGAGCATGTATGTGCTAGCCACCAGCTACGGAAATAATATGCAAAGAAAAACCCGTTTCATTACGTCCTCCCGACCCTCCCGTCCCCCGTCGCGTCGTGTCTCCTCTCATCGTGACATCATCGCTTCTGCGCCGCATCCGTCGGCGGACTCACCCCATCCGAGCCCAGAGGCGACGGGCTTCCCGGGCTTCCCACCAGCTCGAATGGGCCCTCGGTAGCATCTTGGTCCCAGGCCACACGCTGGCCGGTTTCCTCCACCTCTCTGTTCATTCTTGGTGCCTCGGCGCCGCCAATCTCCACCGGCCGCAGGATATTTTCGGGACCGAAATAGCCGGAGGGATCACCGCTCGCCGTGGGCGGCGTAGTCGCGAACCTCGTATCATAGGCAACCTGTCCGTCGCCATCCCGGTCCGTGAAGGGCCCCGGGATCGCGTCGGGGCCAAAGTAGAGCTGGCCGACCCCAGCACTGGTCGGCCCGCTCTCGTCCGTCCGGGGCGTCAGGGGCCCCCGTGAGAGCAGCAGGGCGTCCTGGCCCGCGTCCCTCCCGGCTGTCCAGCCCGCCACCTTTTCGCTTCTGCCGTTGCTCCGCATCTCGTGCGCCGAGGCGCTCGCGCCAGGGGTTGCCGACCGTGACCGCGACCGCCGGCGCCGGAGACACAGCCACGTCACGGCCCCGATGACGAGTGCGGCGCCGACGGCCACGCCAATGCCTATGCCGGCCCGCGCGCCGGTGGTCAGGCCGCCCGAGCCGTGGTCCACGAGCGTGAGGTTCGGGGCGCACACGAGCGACGAGGTCGCCGACGGCATGTCCTGCGTGGTGCAGATGGATCCCACGCCGCAGCACCCGCCGCCGTCCGTCTCGGCGCAGGCGATCTGCGAGGTCGTGCAGTTGGGCGGGATCTCGGAGACGATGGTGGAGATGGACGAGGACGACGTGGACGGGACCGGGTCCGCGATGCACAGCCCGCCCGACGCGCACTTGAAGCCGTACCGGCAGCACTGCCCGCCGAACGCGGCCGCGCAGGCGAACGACGTCGCGCTGCACTGGCGGTTGCAGCAGGCCGAGAAGCTCGTGTGCGTCTCGAAGACGGTCACATCTACGGCGGAGGAGCTCCCGCGCCCGGCCGTGGTGGTGGGCGTCACCGTCAAGGTCGACGTCTGGTTGCAGAAGAGCTCGTCGGCCCCGCACAGGGAGCCAGGGCACTTCACGCCGAGCGAGCAACACTTCGGCGCCCACGCCGCGTCCAGGTAGCAGTACCTGTCGTTGGGGCAGCAGAAGCCCGGCGAGTTCGCCTCCGCGCAGCTGTGCTCGCCCGCCGGGCACGGCCTGTCGTCTTCGGTCCCTTGTCGCGCGGCGAGCCCGTTGCCGCGAAGCAGGTGTCGTCGGTTCGGGCTCACGGGTTGCGCCGGGATCGCTGGCGTGCCTTCCATGAACCAGCGCGGCGCGAGGCCGGCGTCGAAGGAGGCGAAAAAGCTGGCATTGCCATTGGTATTCTCGACGGCCACGCCACGGGGAACACGGCTGAGGACCGGGGTTATGCGCAGGGTGATGAGGAGGGAGATGAAGAAGAGGACGCGGAAGGAAGAGAAAGGCACCGCCATTCTGGGCGGGGGCCCGGTTGTGGGTATGTAGCTAGGTATACTACGGGATCCTGGGGCTTACTACTGGCGATGTTGCATGGGAGTCGCGGCAGGGTCGGGCGGTTCGGAGCGGACGGGATTCAACAAAGGATTTACACTAGAGCCTAGGGTCTCCTAGCAGGATTGATGTTTGATTGAAAAGCAAAACCGCGCATCCCTCTGGGTGATGACAGGCTGATACGCAGTTCCCCGGAGCATTGGGTAGGCGGAGAGCAGAGAGCGATACGATCAAGGCTGGAAGCAAGCAGCAGGCTCCCTCGCTTGTCTGAATTGATTACCCATCGGGTCGCCCGTCTGACGGCCAGAACCAGCGCATCTGGCTGGCAGGTAGGCAGGCAGGCTCTATGTGTGGGAGGCGAGGGAAAAATAGGGTCGCATCCCGAACAATATGCATGTTGGAGGCTGCTCCCGTGGGTATGCCGAAGTGCTGATAGGCTGGGTTGATGAGGGGTCAGCTCACCACATTTACAGCAATTAATGATCTTATCTACTTGTGCGGTTTGATTGTTTGTTTGGTTATGAACTGGACGGCGATCGTAACAAGCTGTAATCAAGATGGTGAACAAGAGACTCAGAGCTAGTGATACTACTTTAGTTAAAGTGAATGAATAAGAGGACCAATTCATGTCATCTCATCCTTAGCTCTTGTTCTTATTTGCACGTCGTGGGGGTGGCCGCCCTCGTTATTTGATAACATGGGTCGATGTGGTGCGCCACCTCCAAAAAAGAGGCGTCCGCGCTGCATCAATAATTCGGTCGGGACCCCCGATGATTGGTCTCGCTTGCATATGCGTGCATATGCTATACCCCAATTCGATACTATCTCTATTTCTCCCAAAGCCCTACCGGCAGAAGTCCCACTAGAGTTCTCACGATAATAGAACCGCTTTACGAAGCAGTGCGAGTTGAAACTGAGATCATAGAATTTCAACTCTGCGTCCCGAAGTAAGGATCCGAGGTAGACAATAAGAGCTCAAGCCAAATGGAAAAGGCGGACGAGCCTGGGGCAGCGCACTTTCTAGTGTCAGAGTTTATAGGAGAGCAGAGGTTTAAAAAACAAAGATTCAAAACCTAGCAATGAGCTGGAATTCTCTGGACAGTACCGGAGTCGTCAAGGAGGCACTGGACAACCAGAATACACTATAGAGCACGATTCTTAAACATAAACGATATAGGCATAACCACTTTCTCCATGCCAATACACCCACCGTCGCTTAAACTTGCTAAAAGTTAAGAGCTTGAACCAAGGGCTTGGAATTAAAGTATATGTTTGCCAATAGTCGGCCTATGTCTCCCAGGTCCGTTAAATTATTCTTTTCCTCACGACATATGATTGATTAATGATGTTAAATCTCTGACGTAAGTATAGGCAGATCTAATGTGGGAGTAAGTGGCCAGCCCCTCAAGGAACACGAGATTATAGATAAACAGTTCAGACCAGCATGCATTCAAGAGTCTATCTACCCTTGTGAGGACTGGAAACTGTTTCTTATAGCTATATAAACATTCGGAAGCCAGTCCCTTTCTTTGAAATTGCTTTCATTGACGATGCTATCTCACCCGTATTGGTGAAATCTGTGACCATCGACGTATCAACGTTGCCGTGACGAAATCATTGCCCCCTCAGAGTTGGGATGACACGCCCTTTCCGAGGGCCTATTAGAACCTATGAGTAAAACCTAAGTTCCCCGGTGCTCGCCTTCACAGCGAAGGACAGAGATAGTGGAGGCTACGCAAGCGTAGCCGGAGATTTTCTCCTAGGGAGAGAGAACCAGAATTAAATTGGGATCATCCATTCAGTAATGCAAGATGAGCGTTCAACGTTGCAATCCTCGGTTAAAAATGTGATCAATTAAAATGGTGTATCAACGTTGGTCTCACCCAGCGACTCGCTCGGCATGTTGGAAATGAAAAACTTTACAAGCAAAGATAATGTAGCCCAAGTGTAACAGGGGCGTAGATTAAGGGCTTAGAATAGGATTAAATTAAGCTGTGATTCTCTTTGGTCCTTCGAGGTCCGATGCTCTCCCTCCTTTCTACCAAAGACGGTTTGCCTCTCCTACTTATCTCTAACTGCTGGAATGACTTGTACCTTCGCACATCCGGCTAATAATTACTGCCTTTTCTAAGGGTCTTCGATCTATTTAGGGCGAGTACATTGTCTGGTTTTGAAGGGTCTAACTCTCCCTCGTATCTCTGCGGTCGTCCCGGGGGTTCGGCCGTACCAATGGCAGCGCTGGGGAAGACCCTTTGCAGTGCAACGGTCCCTGCCGTGTAACACTAAGTTGTTTGTCCAGAAGCGGGACAATCCCTTGATATTCCCGTCAAGTTTGACATTATTAGAACGGAAAGTGCGAAGTACGACTCGGACGCTCGAGACCACCACAGAGGTACTTCCTACAGATCTTTACTGAATATGGTTAACTAGACAATTTAAATCCTTTTAAAGGATATAAATCTACTTGCAGAAAGTAGCGAAAAACTCAATAGCTATGACAAAGACTATAGGATGAAAAGAATAATAAAAGTAAAGTAGTACCCCTTGCTGTAGCTAACACCAATATATCATACAAGCTAGAAAGTGGGTTGCTTAATCGGCTTCATTTTGATATGGAGTACACAGTTGTTGTTCTTGCCAAATTAATCACTTGCCGCCTCCCTTACCGCAAGTTAGAGCAACTCCTTTCTAACCTTCACGTTCATTGTATTATATTACAAGTTCAAGCTAAGCGGACGCCACTATATCCCAGGCGCTTTGAACTTGATATGGTTGACTAGCGCCTGCCGTGTCCTGTGTATTGTTGCATTGTCATACACAAAGCCATGGTTGGACTACGTCCTTTCAAACAGCACGCCATACAAGATAGTTGCACGTGAGGTGGCCGTGATTCAGTGATTGTGACTATGAAATACACTGTGATTGTGTCTCAGGGGCTACAGCAACGCTTCCTTTATTTGTTTGTTGAATGACGAACATGTGAGTTTGAAACGTTGGGACCGAAATGCATAAGTAGGGAGCGAAGACTCATTCTTGTCAGTTAGAATCTCTCATCACCCACCTTCACCAACCAACCTTTACAACCAACCTTTACCAATACAACCAACATCTACCAATACAACCAACATCTACCAATACAACCAACATCTACCAATACAACCAACATCTGCCAATCAACCTTCGCCAACCAACCTTCACCTACCAACCTTTACCAACTCTCTCTCTCGCTTCAAAGCCAATCCACAAATCCCCACCATCGGACTTTACTGCCTTCAGTAAACAACATGCAGCACCAAGGAAATCCGTCCCCTACACTCTCCAGGGAGAGCCAGCCTGCTCCCCTTGTTGACAGCAAAAAATGCGGGAAGTGTGGCAAGAACTATGCGGGAAGTGCGGTGAGATGCCGTTGCAACGACGAGTAGATCCAACAGAATAGAGCTCATTTAGGGCTGGTCCTTGAATAAGTAGCTAATACACATTTTTAACCTCTATTCTTAAAGGAAAACCATTCGTTTTCTATCCCTGAAAGCTTTAAGTTTTTTTTTTTTTTTTTGCCGTGAATAAAGTCCATCGCTAGAACTGCATGCCATAGACTCCGCCCATTGCGCATTCCTCAGTCCTTAAAATCGCCTTTCTGGGTACTTCTTGAATGCATATGTATATAACAGTGAAGATTTCTATGCATAGCGATAATATGGGATAGTGGGTATTTTGCTGGGCTGTGGGCTGGTGGCCCGAGACGGCCTGATCCATGCAACGTACTTAGTTGAGGTTGATTGCGGTCAATCCAATCTATTGAGCTGGCCCTGCCAATCAATTGCGCCTAATGTGGCTATAACTATCGATCACGGCATTATATACAATATATACTAAAACGGGGAACGCCTACACGTCCACGTACTCTAGAGACCTAACTCTAGTAGGCACTTCACAGAGATTTAGATAAAGTAGTCAAATAGAAGCACTTCGAGGGTCGAAATGGGTTGTGAGTCTATTCGCGAGAGGTAGTAGAAACTACCGTAGCTAGGAAAGAAGAACTATAGTACAGACAGAAGAAAAGCAATGAATATATAGAAAATAACGCGCATGAATCAACGCAAGCCCCATTGGTCTATCCTTCTAGGGTGTAGTACGCAGCCTCAAAAAGTGGCTGGTGGGACCACCCTACTTCAATACTCTACGTTGCGTTTAATGGCGTATAATTGCAAAGCGTTGTTGTAAGCGAGAGCTCAGAGCGAGCTGTACAAAGTCTGCATATATCGCTGGAGGGCCATAATTAGGTAGGTTGGCTGGAACAGGTTAGCTGCAACTGATTGAAGTAGCTACAACTAATTGGATTAACTGCAACTGTTAAAATTAATTGCAAATGTTTGAATCAACTGCGACTGACTGAATTCTTTCGAATAAGTCAATGGGTGGATCAGGCCGTCTTGGGCCGGAGGGTGCCCGGATAACAAAACGTGGGTGCCCGGTATTTCAAACAAACAAGATAAAGGATCTGACTAAACAGGTCAAACAGGCCATTTGTAAGTGCCAGATCAGTCAAAACGAAATAAAGGCTGTTGTTTGCCTTGTCTTGCTTGTGTGGAACGCTGGAAGTGAGGGAGCCCCACCCGTCCTCCGATATAAGGAGGTAAATGAATTTGCCTGGCTGTGCCTTCTGTACTCGCCTCAGTGCTCACTACCAGATTCTTTCAATTCTAGGTCTGCTAACACAATACCTCGATCAGCCCTGCTAACACAATACCCCGATCAACCCCCAATCACTGTACGCTCGTCAGTATTTCCTCCACGATGGCGCATCCCCGCGATGTGTCTCCGGATGAGACTGTACTGAAACGCATCTTTGGCGACAATCAGCCCTCTTCTGTATCAGTCATACTCCAGGACTGGGACAAGTGCGTCTGCAAGGCGGTTTTCCCAGATGCCCTCGAAAATGGCCGCTTCTCATGCATACTCCGCTTAGAAGCTCGTGATAGTAGTTCTGCCAACTTTATCATGGTCGCTGCCATGCAAGAAATCGCGGCCACTTGCATCCCCGGCCTTGTGCCAGAGACTCTCCAACTTGGCAGCGTGACCGATGGAAAGGGGAGAGATTTCCAATATTCCACCACGGAGTTTATCGAAGGAAATACTTTGGAAGAAATCTGGGACGACATGGCTAGCGAGGACCGCCAATCTATCGCTGCCGCCATTGTGGAGGCCTTGTCGAAGTTACATTCTCTGCGACTTTCCGACACCAAGGTTCAAGCAATTCTGCGCCGAGTACTTGGGGAAGAAAGCGAAGAGATCGTAAAGAAAGCCGTCATGGGCGGGCCGTTTATCGGATTCCTGAACGATGGCTCGTCTCTGCTACATTCTATCGAGAAACGTCTAGCATTGCGGAGGCCCTTTCACACCACCGAACCCATTGCAGATCCCAAGGGACTTGTAATCAAGTCCAAATTCGAAGATATTGGCGCATCCATAGTCCGAGACTCAGATATGGAGCAATGGGTGAAAGAAGCAGTGCTCTGCCATAACGATCTCAACCCTCGCAATCTGATGGTGCGATCTATCGAAAGTACCGACGGAAAGGCAGGATACAAGCTGGCCGCCATGATTGACTGGGAACTTGCTGGTTTCTTTCCCCCGTCATATGAAATAAGCCTGCAAGATACATATTTGTGTGGCAGTTGCTTTTCGTTCTACCTGCTACTCAAAGAAGGAATGAAAGATATTTGCCCCCCTACTTCGTCGCAGGTTTCCCTCTTGCGAGCTATGGAGCTTCTCTACGAGTCTCAGCAGCGACAACTCTTCGAGGGCAAAAACATCGGTGCCCATATTCGAAGGCGATTCATGGAGGTACTACAATTGTCTCGGGATGAGGATCCGTATGTGGGCTGGACCTGCAAGACAGAGGGAAAACAACTCCCAGAGCTCTCACGAGCCGACACTGATAAACTAGAGAATGATGTCATCGACGATATGATCGAGAGAGGACTTATCAACGCCAGTCGAGTTATTCGAGGCTGAACTGTTTACACACAGATATTCGCCAGAATCAACAATCGCTCAAGTACTTGGATGATGAGCTTACTAGAGCTAACGAGTCAGAATGATTTGGGTTCTAACGGCGAATGCTAGCTAGCTAGCTAAGTATCTAGGTAATTCTAAGTGAGTTGTTCAAAGCCCAGGAGCAATTCGTCGAAATACTACTTGTGATGCCTTTGATGATGCCTTTGCTCAAAATCGTAGAAGTACCCGCAGAGCACGGGCAGCAATTTATTTCTGTCCCTTGTAGTTGATTGTACATTACGTAGATTTTCCTTCACTATCCCCTTAGTAAGGTACTGCTGCAATAGGAACACCGCCACCCCCTATCTCGTGAGGTCCAGTAACAGAAGCCACAGGCTAACCTAGTTAGGTCTCGCACTTGATTACAAGTACGAAGCCAGAACCTTGTAAACATCGAACACTATGCCTAGACTCGTTGCTCCCAGGCACTCTTTGGCTCTGGAGTCTGGAGTCCCATCTACGGTCGTCGCACAGCCCAAGGAACGTTCCTCACAGACCATGCGATCCCGTATCGTGTGTCAGGTGTCCCGCTCGACTTAACTATGCTGACCTCGTATGTGTCGCCGGGCTGGACGTAAAACTCAACGATCTCATAGTTATTGTCGAAAGACGCGGATACCGTGGCGATCGCTCCCTTGGCGTCTCTGACGACTAAGTTCAAGTCCACAGTGAGCTTGGAGCTTGTCGGACGGCCGTTGGAAGAAGACACCTTGCTGTTCCATGTGAGGGCTGCCTTGGCTATATACGACATGGAGGCCGCCGTGGTCTTGGACGCCGGCGGCACCTCGATGTAGTACATGGCACCTGCGACTCCGTTGTCGTCAAAGTCGTCCGAGGCGAGGTAGCCAAAGTCCCAGCCATGAGAAGACGGGAGGGCATAGGCACACCGAACTTGCGTCGCAATATCCATGCCGCATTCCGCATCAATAGACCCAGCGCCGGCTCTGCCGTCTACTTTGGCGGCTACGTCACCCCACCAGGTGCCCCCGACAACCTCACGATTGGCACTGGCGAGGACGATCGCGCGACACACCTCGGGATATCTCTTCAGTCTACGATTCATCTGCTGAATCAGCGCTACGACCCCTGCTACAGCCGGCGCCGCGAAGCTGGTACCGGATTTAATCTGGCCGTTGGCGCTGACCACCGTACCGTTGGCGGCGATCTCGGGAAGCTCGCGGTCGTTGTGATCAGATGGCGGGTTCCGGTACTCGGATGTCGCAGCCATCTCCAACCCGTTATCGTGATGACTGCCCACCTTGAGCGAGTTGTAGCTTTTGTGATTGACATACTTCTCCCCGTCTCCGTCATGGAAGTTCCCAGGAGCCAGGGTGAAGGTCGGGAACGGCCACTTGGTCGCCTTCCAGTCTTTCAGGACGTCATCATGAATGAGCCGGCCAGCGTTAGCACCCTCACCTCGATGGTAGCTCTGGCTGAAACCGTGCAGTCTTGGTTAAGCGCCCATTCCACAGCAGCGTTGGTCTCGTCGTTGGCAGAATAGAGTTTGCAGCCTGGTGCATGGCCGTGCGGCCGATCTGGCTCGATGTTCTTGACGATAGCGTGTGTAAGACGAGAATGTCCGTCGTGCTCCGCATTAGGCGTGTCGGTGTATTGGCCTGCAAGATCGAGGTTCGTCAGGTCTCGCGGACCATACTCGTGCACGGCGACGTGAATTTCTTCGCCCGCGTAGCCGGCGACGACGACTTGTGCAGACTTCGCAACTGCGATGGAGTTTGCGAGGTCCAGCTCGACGGAATGATCGTCCAGGAAAATACCTCCCACCTGCTCAAGCTCCGACAGCTCCTGAATCATTCCCTTCGGAACCGACGCGTACAGGTATGGCTCGTCTGTTGGGTACAGGTTGATCACGGCACCCTGCTGTTGAATATAATCCCTGACAATGTCGCTCGCGGAGAGAACGGCTGCGAATGAAGGATGGGTTTCACTTGGCGGCTCGCTCTGGTGGATGCCATGGCTAGTGACGTGGCTGCCGATATGCGCCCACACCACAATGTCAACCTTTGCGGCGTCATCGGGAATGTTCTCGATGTGATCAGCCAGGTACTCGTTGATGTAGCCGAAACGCGAAAAGTGGCGATGTTCTGCTTCAGCTAGATGTCTGTCAAAGTCGAGAGTCCCTCCATTGCCACCAAACGAAAACGTTGTCGCTTCTCCTGTCTTGCGGTGAATAGCTTTGACTGCCGAAACGCCCAGAGATTGCGTATCACTTGAGCCAGTAATGTAACTGCTGGCAGGGTTTTGGCCAGGTTGTGTTTCCGTCGCATGAACGATCTGGTAGCCGGCGGCGTCGATATTCTCAAAAGCCTTCTCAGTGACGATGACTTCAACCACGGAATAGAAATCATTGAGGCGCTCATGCTTGGCATAGACAAGTAACTCTCCGACAACTAAGTTATACCTCCCAGGCGACAAGTCTGAGGTTGAGACTTGAATTGGATTGAGCCCTAGCACACTTGTCTTGAAGTGCTTCCCATCCCGGACAATGTGAAAGGCGTCAGTGTCGCGGTGTGCAATCTTCTTCGTATGCACATCAATGTAGGTGCCGGCGGTGATAATTTGACCGGAGAAGATAGAAGAGCGGATATCTTGCTTGTTCTGGGAGAAATACCAGAACATCAAGTCATTAGGGCCTGCGTCGAATGTTTTGGTGTAGGCATGGGTCATGGTGCCCTGGAAAGTACCGACACATTCACCCTTGGGAGACTTGAAGTCGAGTCTAAGGTCATTCCGGCTGGCTCTGATGCCATACGCGCGGCACCCCTCAAGCTCGGTCTAGGTGTTGAAATAGAGGCGACCGTCAACCGGTTTCGGAAGAATGAGGCCTGCGCTGCTTCCTGACCCGCGATGGCTTTCTGCGGTGATTATAGCGAGGGCTGCTTCGCCTATGCCTCCTATGACTTTTGCCACAGCCTGGATTGAGTTACTGAAGCTCGTGGCCGACTGCCCAGAAGAGGCAGTGTAAGGCAGGGATTTGGCCGCAAACTGGACATGTTAGCTGAAATCTTCTCCATGCACATCCGGGAACTCACAGTCGACTTCGACGCCATAGTTCAGGTCCAAATATCTAGTGATTTTTTCCGAAAGATGTACCAAAATGTCAAAGAAGCCGAGCCAGCAACTTAGAATTGAAAGTGTCACTTTGCACAGCTCTACGATACTCTGGATTGTAGACTTCGATAAGGCAATAGTGATTGTGTGCCTAGGGGGAGGGGCGTTACAGTACTATATTATAAGTCACTGCAAATGGTCGAGCGTCTGACTTGACTGCATTTTACTTCTGCTTCGAGGTTCAAGATGTGTACCGGTATAGGGCTGCAGTGCTATTATTACGAGACGAGAGGAGGGCAGATCTTCTCCAAAGGGCAAAGAAAAGTGCGGCTTTGTTGGATATGAGCGGTCCGCGAAGTCTATAACATTTTGCATAAGGCAATCGCACTGTGATTTTGACCCAAATATTGATGCACTTGTTCATACAAGCTGGGGTCCGACCGAGTTCAAGAGGCCAGCTGAAGTAGTAGGTCATCTCCTGCCAAGTCTATATGATTTGTCGCACTCACCACTCTCACCACACCAACACAAGAAAGTCCAGCGCATGGGTGAAGGCGGGGGTCTGAGTGGCTTTTACAGGAGTATAGAAAAGGGTCTGATGAGATAGCTAAAGCCGAGTCTTGCAGGTATTTCGATTCGGGTCTGCCGGCTACCCGTGCTGTAGATATTCCTTGAGAAGACACGGCAAATAAGGATCTTGCAGAAGGGGTACGTGCTGAGGAAATTGGGGGCCATATGCGGTTACAACACTATTGCTTACAAGCTTCGGAGAACACGCCCTTGTCAGTCTTGGTAATCGTGATGATAAAAAGACAAAATTGAAGACAAGTCGTCGGGATCAAAATGATAGGAGGAGGCTATTCGGACTTCATGTGAACACAGGAGCGAAGATGCTATATGTTACGATGCTTTGAGATGAACGTAATCTATGGTTGGCGTCGCTTTGAACGCTGGCCACGGTTGAGCTTCTGCACCTGGAGCCCCGCCGGCTCTCCCACGTGTATAGTGCAGTTTAATTCAACACCCTACCGTCGTATCTTAAAGCGGCAAGGACATAGAGAAGTCAGTTTGGGGGGCATCATTTACCTGCAGGACTGTGACGAAAGTGCAATTATCTACGCGTACATAAAAGGGTACCATTGTTGTAAGGACTTACGCAATACACAATTACGCAAAGCAAGCGGACCAATCGAGATTGATTCTTCGCTAAGCGATCGACGACGACATGCATGCGCTTACCACCTTTGATCCAAAACGGCTCTCCGTCGAGCTTGCATGCGGCTGTCAAATGGGGTAACTGTAATCGGGGCTTCCAATTCGTGATGCTAGTACCTCTAGTCTGGGGCCTGCGTACGGTAACTCCTCAACTTTTGAATATAATGTCCCAGCTAGAGATGGTAATGTGTGAGATGGGTCTCCGATCCCGGAAGAATTGTTATGTCTTGAACGTTCACTGATAGGGAAAGGTCTTATATTTGACCTGCGTATTACATTCGTGTTGTTACCGCCCCCCCGACTTCGTAGATGTCTTCGCCATTACAGCTTCCAAATATACCGAAGAGGCCGCAGACCTTGCAAGCTATCCGCGGTATGAGGTCCCAACTTCGATGCTGGGAAAGCCGGGTTGCGCTCAATATGGTCTCGAAGGCAATCACGCACTAACATCATGAAATACAGTATAATAGGCAGGAGTTATTAGCGTCGGGAGTTGGCAAAGGAACAAGCCCCTTGAATATCATCTAAAGTGAAACTACCTTATCCAGGTGCATAGGAAGACGATACTATTAAGCAGTAACGGTTAAACGCTTACGATAGGTGCCTTAGGAGGTATGATCGTTACACTAGCCTTGGCAGAGTATAAAAAAAGGGCTTCATATGAGTGCTTTAATTGTTGTCGCTCGGTACTATAGACAGAACATTTCTCCAAGCCCTAAAAGAGTTGCCTCGATGAGTTGTTGTGATAAGCCGGCCGAGCCTATTATCAGTCATGACGGGAATCCAAGGGGTTTTATTCACATATGAGCAATTGGGCCTGATGGGTTTACCTGAACAGATTGTCGGTCAATCTACGCGCTCTATTGGTGTCCAGCTTGGGTCTAACGACAAGCTGAGAATTGGCGACAAAAGTGTCAATCGTTCTCATGGGAATCACTTTGAACACAATTGTTCTGGGCGAGTGTCGGTTGTGCGTCAGCACCAGCAAACGCAGCTTCCTCGCCCCACCACTTTAAGAACTCCTTCATCCTCTGGGTCCTCTCCTGGGCGAGCTGCCGGCCAACATCTGTCTTCATCATGCTCTGCAGCTTCAGGAGCTTGTCGTGGAAGTGCTGAATCGAGTCAGCCATGGAGGCCTTAGTCCGCGCCCCTGTAAAGGTGAAGACTCTGCCGATCCCGATGCTCCCGATGGCGTCCAGACGATCAGCGTCCTGGACCACGGCAAGCTCTGGGTACGACTTGATGAGCTCTCGGACTCGGGCGGGATCCTTGATCTCGCTCGAGTAACTCACGCCAAGGCAGACTGCCTGGACCTTGCGGGCTAGGTCTTCAGCGGCGCCATGCGAGATAAGGAGGTCGTTCACCAGGGATGAGGCATCCTCTCCCGGCTTCAGGTACTTCTTGTCGCCTACATCATGCAGAAGGGCTGAAAGAACAACGACTTGCGGATCCCTCTCGGAGGCATTGGGGGATAGGGCGTGGATATGTTTGGCGAGACCGAGGACACGTTGGATGTGATTGAAATCATGAGAGCCATCGTAGTTCGCCATGTAAGCCTCTACATACTGGGTCACGGACTTGACGAGACTATCGTCTAGGGGCGCGTCTATTGAAGCCATGTTGGTCCGCCTATGTCTAGCACAACCGAGCGACAGTGCGTTAGTGTGGGTGAATTAAGCGCTTGGCGGCATCCTGTCCTGCTGTCTAGTGGGGGAAAGTGCACGAGACCAAGGAATGTCGTTACTGTGATGGGGTCTCTACGCGGAAACATACCGAATTGGGCAAGTAGGAGTAGAGGCAGACGCGGGCAGCCAAAGCGAGGGTGTGGCACTTCGAAAAGAGCAAGGTGTCCCACACTTGGCCGAAGAAGGAGGGTAGAGATGCTCCAAGATAACGAGAAGAAGAGGAAGATGAAGAGTAAGACGAGGGATTTGCGAGGTTGTTGCGTCCCGTTGTGAGTCCGATCCCCGAAGACGTCGATATCCGAGAAACTGGGGAGATCTTAACTATCGCTTTCTCACTAGCAGCGTTCTATGAGCAAGTATATCATCAGCTACCTAGGCTGCCCCGAAGAATCAGATTTTATAATGGGTGTAAATGTCTCCCCAGACCTGCTGGAAAAGTCGGGTATTGAGCCTGGCCTGGTGTAGATACCAACTGCCTTAGCACGAGGTAAGTACCATCGTCCACTACGAGTACTAAGTTATGCACTTATCTAAGCACTAGCGACTTATACCATACCTTAAGTCTCCTTAAGTGCACCTAGTCTAGATTTAGATAGCTCATCCTTGGGCAGATCATGTGATCTGCTAGTATGCATGGCCCAATCAAGTCTAAGCTGATGGCCCCGTCGGCGATTGTTTTCCCCTCTCTCAGCTGCCTACCGTACAGAACTTTTGCTCACGGACTTGCTCATCAACTTGGGATCCCATCCGTCTTCTCTTTACTGCACTTTTCAAGAAATGCACTTTCGAAAAAGACAGCTGCACTTGTTGCGTTATCTCTCTCTACTTGATCCCTCTATGACACTATGGATAGCTTTTTCGAGGACGGAAGGTCCTGTTTTTCTGTTTTTCCGTGTGACTTCTTGCGCATACCCGCCGGAGCTAGATAATGACCTGCAGTGTGCATCGTCCCGACAAGGTGTCCACACCCTCTCACCGATTTCGTCGACTGTATCGAGGTGAGCGTCGTCCTTCGTCTGCTAGCTAGCGGGGACGCCCGGAGCCGGATCACCGAACGTGGGCCGCACCAGGCACCGCGGAAATGCAGCTACAGTGGTAGCTGGGTGATATAGGCTCAAGGAGAGGGAGCTCAAGAAAAAAACAACCAGAATATCGTAATTACGTAAACCCTCTGCCTCTGGTCCAATGCGACAGGAACCAAACATGCGATGGGCCATGGCCTCATGTTTGGTAGGCACAGCAGAGGAAACGGCTCGCCTGTTACTCTCAGCTCGTACGAGAACAACGCATGGCCAGGACACGGCTTTGAAGTTGAGACAGGCTCAATGGACTGCTCATATTTTCCCAGAGAGGAAGATGTCTGTTTGTTCCTCGTCATTCCGAGTCAGATTCTGGCAAGGCACCATGCATCCACACGTATCTCTCGGGAGAATATCTCTAGCTGAAAGAATGCGCCCATTGTCATTTTACACTTGCCCGTGGATAAATCTTCTGCGCACCAATGAGCTCGTCGTGCTGATTTGCATGCTTCCGATTGCATCAGAGCAATCATTGAATATCACAGAGCTGGTACTATAGAAGCTGGCATGATCATACCTATCACGGCTCGACCCTGTCGGATGGCCCGTCGAATGTCACCTTTCCTCCTCATGGGAATGCGACTTGGAAAATAGAACATGCAGTCGACCAGAGCTAACCTGCAGCCACAAACCCGAGCATCGATGTTGACAGCCGCCATTGGTGGGCTCAATGCCGTCATCGTGTGATGGGTGATAAGCCGCTGCTGGTATTGGTTCTCTGCAGATCGCTTACGGCCAATCACTGTGCGCGTCTAGACGCCCAATCGCCTCTTCCTGGCTAGCCCATCCTAGGTCTAGGTAGCATACCACGCACACACTTTCCATACCCCTGCTCCTCTGTTTGCTATTTTCTGATAGTCTATGAAGCAGGTACATGTTGTCTACGCACTACTGCTTCCATATCCAAGGTTCCACGCCCCCTCACCTCACGTCGCTTAGCCGCCCGGCTTGTTGACTTGATGTGTGTGCCCTCCCGGAGAGATGCTCGGGTAGTAGGCGGGCTTGGCTGGGTCTGGCTACCGACCAAAGAGAGACGAGATCTCCCACCACGATCCGAACTTCCTAGGTTAGCCTGGTGACCAGTGTCTATCCGTGCCATCCTGCCTTCGAAGGCTGTACTGGTAGGGCAGGCTGTTACCAACGCCGATGTTATGTGACGGCTGCTGGGACTGGCCGCCTGGGCCGCAGCCTGGGCCGCCTCCCATATAATAATGCCTCCTCGCCCGTCCTCATGTTCCATTTTCTTCCTTTCTTTCTTCGGCAAGCATTCAATTACACAAAGCTGGTTTCTTGTTTTCTCTCTCCTCCTCTTTTCTGTTTTTTTTACGCTTGATAGAGCTGTGCTCCATCCTGCATCTTAATATTCAACCTAATTTTATCACATATACCAAAAAACCATACTCAAAATACACAGTTGCTGGTCAACTACCCCCTTAATCGCCCCCGAATATCCCTAATAGAATCCAGAAACTAGCTTTCCTTGCTCAATCAAGTCCCTAAAACCAATTCCCCAACCAGAAACGACAATTTTGCAATAACAATATCCACAAAATGGCGACCATCCAACTGTCTTTCTCGCTCCGCGTTTCTTCCGGCGTCAAGTCCGTCCACTTGCTCGGTTCCTGGGACAACTACGTCGGTCAAATCCCCCTTTCCAAGGACAAGTCTTCCTCCAAGTCCGGATCATGGAAAGGCACTTTCCGATTTCAGGGCAACCTCGAAGCCGGCCAGCGCTACTGGTACTACTACATCATCGACGGCTACCACGTCTCACACAACCCCAGTGAGGCTTCAACCGTCGAGCCCACCACTGGCCGAGAACTCAACATCCTCGACGTCCCCAAGGACAAGTCGAGCAAATCATCAAAATCTTCCCACAGCTCCAGCAAGAGCTCGTCGAGGCATCACTCTTCATCCTCTGACAAGCACAGGTCGTCAAAGCGCGCCTCTCTTTCCGTTGACATTCCTAAGGGTCGCCCCCTGTCTGTCTCGCAGATCGTAGCACCCAAGCCCATGTCGCCCCATGCTACACGCCACATCCTGGATGCCGACTACTATGACGACGAGCAGATTGAGGAGCTCACCGCGCGCTTCGGAAGCGCCGATATCGACGACGATGAGTACATCACGGACTTCAGCACCTCTCCCGTCTCTTCGTCAGGCTCCAGCCTCTCATACCGCTCAGACAGCTCGTCGCCATCCTCGTCGCTCTCTGGTTACAGCACACCCGCCTCGGACTACAGCAACTGCACGTGTGAACGTTATGGCATCACGCGCAAGGGTGACCGTGTCAAGATCGACTGCGGTGGTGCTCGCTGTGGCTACAGTGACGACGAAAGCTCATGCTCGAGCTCCGGCGATGAGCAGGAGTACGTATCGCGCTCCTCGCGTCGCAACGGTATCGTCGTCCGCTCGTGAATGAGCCTGAGAAATAAAAGTTGAAGGAAGTTTTTTGATATTTGCCCTAATCTTGGGAAAGAGGAAGGGTGCATCCTGCTTGCCCTGTCCCCACCACCAATCCCAGCAACCGGAAGGCCGAGATGAAGCAATTAACTCATTGGCCGTTCGCTCATTTACGAAGTGAGGGTCTCCATCCTCGCAACCGTCCTGTTGTTTTATTGCGACCTGCGCGGTTCGGCGTCGACAAGGTTCAGCGATCGGATCTTGCGAAGACCCAAGCCGGCCTTGGCCGTCTTCGCGGTCTGACTCCCGCTGTAACTGACAAGTACAACCTGTCGCACCGTAACCTGCGCGTCCAGCCCATCTGGGTCGATGCTGCGGCCCCCACGATCAGACAGCAAACCGGGTTCTGCTCCCAGCGCAACGGTTCACTCCCATAAGGCGCTGAAATCTTGCGCCTTATGTACCGCCTTGTTGCGCGAAGCGGAAACTCAAGTTTCGTCTACATCGTGCGCTCGTTTCGTATGTTCCGACACACTGCCGTCTCGAGCACTTCGGCTTGGATTCATTATTCATTGTACATATTTGATTGAATCGCATCCATCATCCAAGCGAAGCCTACACCAAGCTGCTCCGGCAACGAGAAAAAACAAAAAATGAAAAACACCCATCAAAGCGAGCCGACGCGGCCCGGTCCTGGGGCTGTTTTACAATTTCATCGTTTCTATCACTCAAGGTGCGATCTCGGTATCTACTCCGAGCCAGCCACATACCTCAGTACCCGCCTGCCGGAGATACCTCGCTCGCAACTAACAGGTATTCTACCGAAACTGTCATCTATGTTCAAGAAAGGATGGGGTGCAAGCTATTCAGACGACAGGTAAAGAGAGACAGATTGGAAACTAGGCCAATTGAGTATCGCTTGAAAGCTCAATTGGCGAACTGTCGTTCTCGCCTGCGTCCGCTCCCCTCCCTGGATACGTGACAAGCTCAGTCTATAGATGACGTTTGAATCTATATACAAAATAAAAAAAGAAACCCCAAAAAATACTGCACTACTTTTGTGTCTTGCCCTGCTCTCCTCCTGTGTGTGTCTCGCATCTCAGTTGTGGCCAATGACTTGTCGTATCTACGTATTTTCCCCTATCAGCGGCCAAGTCCAGCTGCACGTAGTCTAGGGAGGAGGTCGGCTCGGCCGGCGAGGTGGTGTGGTGGAGCATGGCGGTGAGGGTGAGGAGAGAAGGGTGCTAAAAATATCGCAATGCGGGGATGGGAAAGACACACCTACTGATAGGTACGCTCGCGTCACCGTCACGAGTACCCATAGGCCGAGTACCAATTAGACGATAGGTAGACTACCAGATACGCGTGAGCCAAGTACACCTGGCGATGGGAGGAGACGGTGAAGTGAGAGGATTGATCGGAGCCGAAGCACATTCACAGACATAGTCGGTAGTTACTACTAGGTTAGGTAATTACTTTAGGTATCTCGTGGTCTAAAAAAAAGAGACTCAAATGATGACAGGTCTTGAACTACGGTATCTAGGACTAGAGCATGTTTCACGTATGGAAGTATGTAGGTAGGTTACCTATCATCACAGCCCGCGGAAAGAAGCTTTAGGGTAAAGAGTCGATTCATGTATACATAATTCATTATCTTGCTATGCAATGCCAAGAGTGCTGCTTTCTGCTGAACGCCAGACACATCTCTCTCCCTCTCTCTCTCTCTCTCCTTCTGTCCGCTCGTCTCTCTATCCTCAGACGAGTCTCCCCAAAACCGGTCGGGAATCTCCTCCATCGGGGAGGGTAAAAGCCGATTCCCGTCCGGGATAATGTAATCAAACAGTCAAAACAATTAAACAATCGAACGATCAATCGTCGTCTCTCTCTCTCTTCCATCTACCACAACGATGAGGATTTCGTACGATCGAGATGAGGTGCAGGAGAGAAGAGAAAAGAAACGGGAAATCGTCATAAACAGAATAGGAGCCGGGGACTTCTCAACCCGTTCCCTGGGATACCGGGACCGATAAGCCTCGAAAGTGAAGGCGGGCGGGCGGGTAGGGTTTACGGCCATGCCGAGTCCATCATTGTGAACGCCGAGCGCCGCCCTCCTCGTCTCGTCTTTTAGTCCAATCGTGGTCGCCTTCATTTGTTTACCGCCGAACGCCGAGGAATGCACGTGGGTAATATTATACACTAGAACCGATGTGGCCTGAGAATCTGTCGTATGGTATAGCTGCCAGAGGCCATCATCGTCATCATTATCTTCATGAGAATCCGGTTTTATAGTTCCCTGTAGTCGCTGGGGCGAACTCGGCGTTGTCGGTTCTGGTGTCGTCCAGGATTGACCGGTTTCCGAAAGTAGGCCTCATCGTCATTGTTTGGTGTCGTGAAGTTGGGACGGGGCTGCTGTTGGTTATTCTGGAAGCCGTTCGTTGCCCCATTCATCGTCCCGTTCATGTTCATGAATCCCATGTTGCCCATCCCACCACCGTTCATGGCAAAATTTGCCCCGAACATGCCGTTCATCATTGCTGGATTGAACGCGCCAGGCATATTCATCATGGGATTCATCATGGGATTCATGCCCATCAAGCCCATATTCATATTGGGCTGGCCGAATCCATTGATATTCATGGGAAATGGCATCATGTTGGGCATCCCACCCATTGCGTTTAATCCGTGCATTGTATTCTGGACCTCCTTGGCTTCTTGAGCACGCTGCATCGCCTTAGGGGCTTTAGGGATTTTAGGATTTTCCAGTAATTCTTCTGCAGGCCGCTTCTTGGTAGTAGGCTCAGAGGTCTTGGGCGTATCACTAGCTTCTGTTGAAGAAGGAGGTGTTGGAAGAGGTTTTGACAGTTTCGGTGACTGCGGTTTGACGCCGCCATCCGACGGTGTAGCTGATTTTGCTTTCTCTGTCACAGCAGGCGTTGCTGTCTTGGTGGGTTCCAACTGTTGTGTTTCTTTGTTCTCGCTGGGCGACTGTGGCTGACTCTTGTTTACCGACGGACTGGGGGATTGTTCTTTCACCTTAGCGGTCTCTCTTTCTTTTCTAAATGCCTGAATCATTGCCGATGTATCGTTGTCAGGCTTGAGATCATCAATGAGCACTCCCTCGTTCTGGCAACCAGGGCAGATGAAATCGCTCTCGATAAGGGCATTAGTGATGCAGTCATTGCAATAAGTCTTCTCACAACACGGTGTCTTCATTGGGTCTATGAACATCCTGTTGTCGATGGAGCACAGCAATCCTTTCTCTTCGAGCTCCTTGTCCTCGGCAGAAGCCGCCTTTTGCGCAGCCGCAGAGGACTTGGTCTTGGCTTGGAACTGCTCCCAGCTTGCTTTGTCAGGCTCCGCAATCACAAATTCGCCATCTGCATTCACCATCAGACCAGAGGGGGGTTTCACTTCCTCCCCGTCGGCACCAGTTTGTTGCAGAGCCGATTTGTCTACCGTCTTCAGAAATGAACGAGGGATACCTGTGGTGCGTTTGACTCGAGGTCGATTATCAAAGTCAGGGTTGTCATTTGTTGGGCACAGCTGGATCCAGTGGCCCTTTTGCCCACAGCGGTAGCAGATATATCCATTTGGAGGTTCGTGATCAGGCACATTAGCCGGTTTCTTGGTGCCTGGTTTGTACACGGCGGTTTTACTATATACATGGTCAGTTATATAAATCATACGGGTATATATGGGTCCGTTGGCTACTCACTGAGACATTTCCTCTTGTTGTGCGGTCCACTGGTCGGATTCAGCCTGGAACATGGCCATCATCTTCTCTTCCTCAGTAAGTGCAGTGCTTGTCTGTGCAAGACCTGTCGCCACGGGCTTGCTCGCTTTTATGGTAGCTTCTTTCCGACTGGAGTTCTTCGCACTTGAGGGCATCTTGCCCAACACATACCGAGCCGCGCGGCCAGCGCCCGGTTTTTGTGGGGGGAGACGACGTGCCACAACTGTGGTTGACCGCGGGATAATGGTAGTATCGTCATCGTACTCTATGAAACGGTTAGCACGCTGCAATTGGGCAGCTGTCAATACTAGCTTACCTTCACTACCGTCATCGGTATATATGGCAAGGTCAAAATCTGTACCATCACCCAAGCCACTCTTGATGATGATGTCACGCTTCAGCTCAAATACCGAGATGCCAGTGCCATCAAACTCGACTCTGGTTGGCTCCTTCTGGGATTTGAACTTGAAGAACACGGAGGAAGTCATGGTGAATTATGCTAATGATTTTGCAACGTTACACTACTGTTGGAAGTGGTTGTGGATGGGGTAGAGGAGAGGTCTGAGAATCTCGACAAGTTGTGACGAGAGGGGGGGTTAGATAGTTAGTTGCCTCAGTCAGAGGATGTTGGCACTTTGTACAGATGAGGTCGCGTCGTAAGCTGGTCAGTCTTGAATGTATTCTGGTGTGCGGATTGATTGAGAATGTGTACTGTGAAGTCTCTGCGTGGAATTCCTTTCTTAAGAGCGAGCTGACAACATGAGGGGACGCGTATCAATTTCTGATTGTACTTGAAGAACAATGAGAGTTCACACTCTGAGTAGAAGAGAAAGGAGAGATGTACAAAGCCACAGGCGGTTGATGCCACCAGACAGCTCGATTGAATGAATAGAAAAAAGGCAAATCCCTTCAAGACCAAGCCAGACAATGGCGACGTTATGCACAGCACCGTAAGAATCTCGTCTTTCTACGCAGCCCGAGACCTCCCACCGTAGCCTATGGATACTACCACAATGTTTAAGCGCGATATGTGATGACTTGTTCGAGACGGTCGCAGTGATCCGAGAACAGCGATGATGGCGATGGCAGTGGCGATGACGATGACTTGGCAATGGCTGCGCAAGAATGCGATCGGAGGGGATGCGTGGTGGGCAGACAATAGCGCGCAATACTGTTCTGATCGGAAAACAGGAGAGCGCACGGTCGTGGAGAGCGAGGCTTATCCCGGGCGGGCGGGGGAAGGTGGTTGAAGATGGCCTCGGTGCAGCGGGCGACTTTCGAGAATGGATTGATGTTGAGGAGAGATGGTCGGATAATGGGGATGAGAGATGGAGAGAAGAGGGACGGCAGAGTTCGAACTAAGGTAAGAAGTAGTATGAGAAGCGGTACGGGGATACACTACACTACGAAGCAGAAGGTCGGTACGAAGTACTTCGTGTAGGTAATGCCTAGAATTAGTCAGACGCTATCTATATGTGGGTACTTGTAGATCCACTAGCACAGAGACAATTGGGGCCATCACGTGACACGTCACTTGTGGCAATCCCGGATTCCAAAGCTTGGCACAGATGTCAACAGGTGGCAAGCGCAGGAGCCCTGCCAGCTCCTCTAGTAGGCAATAAGGTAGGTACCTTCAGGACCTCGAAAAAGCCAAAGTTCATTAGGTACAGTACCTACCCAGGCCCAGGTATCCAATCCTAACTCAACCCTTAGGAATCATCCCCCAGTCATTCATTTTGCTACTTTACATTGGAAATTAGACATTTGACCATCAGTTTTCGATTAATCAGAAGTACGAGGCATCTCCGGTCCGTTCTCTCTGACTCTTCTTTGTTCTTCCAAAGTCCAGGACCCTCCTGTCCAGCGAGTTCAGAGCTCCGGTGCGTCGTCTCCTCTCGCCTTACGGCCCATTCGTATGTCCCGGCGTGATGTGCAACAGCAGCCCAATGTAGCATGGATGATGGCAGCGAGCACGGTAAGGCCAGCTGCTGTAAATTCGAACGCCAGCATCTTCGTTCCGACCGAAGCGGACACACCGAGGTCTGGTTGAGAATTCAATGCAGCTTGGAAGATATACGAGATTGCCGCGCCGAGGCTGGCAGCAACGACGACGACGACAGCCGCCATGCCGGATATAATCCCAATCGGGAGGCTCCACCATCTTGAATAAAGTACAATCGGCGAGGTCACGAGAAGGATTGCATCCAATATGATGCCACCCAAGAAAAACCCGAACATCATATGGGATGCGATGCGAAGAATGTTGAGGATATCGTTGATTTCGCTAGGGAGGGCGATGGATGCACCCGCGAGAAGCTCGTCGAGAACGATGTCGACCGGATTGAACCAAAACGAGGCGTCTGGTTTCGAGCAGTGTGTGATTCCCCTATTGTCATGTGAGCTTCTCTCTTGCTTTCCGCCACGGATGCGCCGTCACATACTCGTCCCTATATCCTTCGCAAAAATTCCACAAGCCTACTTGATAGTAATCATGCAACCCCAGCGTCCGGGCGATTGAGCTTTGTAGTTCCAGACCGCTCGGAGCTGACTTGGCAAGGACGTTTGTGAGGTCCAGCTTGAAGAAGTACATACTTCCCAAGATTGTGTTGTTCCGTGTGTTTCCAACCTCAACCTATGCTTATGATTAACATGGCGTAGCAATCGTGTGCTGCTGGTACTCACAAGTACTAGGAAGATTGTGGCCGCGAGGTACAAAAAGCATGAAACGACAATGGCATTGCGCCGGCTTGTAGTCCCTCTCTTTAGTCTCGCCGCCTTCTTGGTACTCTCGCGGTCGCTGCCTCCCTTCTCAATTTCGACGTCGTTGGCTAAGTCTTGATGTATGCGAGAATGGGGTAACGAATCTGAGGCCATACCGGGCACGAAAGAGTATGCTATTTCAAAGTTGTGAACGTTGAAAAGACAGCGTCAGGCTGAGTTGATGAGCGTCGTTCTGGGGTTGCTGGTGATCAACTAATTACCGCTCTAATCTCATAACAACAAGCCGAATGATGCAATTTCGTGGTTATTGTCATTATTGTTGGCATTCAGGAGAAGAAATAGTAGAAGCGCTCCTGACGGGGTCCGAGTATTTTGAAGCTAAGATGCTGATCGGCAAGCAGGAGACCTAATACCTTCACTATATGCCACGACGATCGAAGGCTGTCGCCTCTTAGAAGTAAAATCCAGTTACAGGTATCATCGACGCAGACGGAACCTTCCTTCTCACAACATCAACATTCGGCGCTTTCACACGAGATCCGACATGGGTCCCAGGATGCACGTCGTTTTTTGGAGTTAATATGGCTACCTACCTAGGATCACGTCTAAACCTAGCTATCTCTCGAGTAGGTACGTGTGTGCTGCAGACACGACCTGCACACGTCACAAGAAATGCAAATGCAAATCTTGCACAGCAAATTCGACTACCATACAAACACGATCTCGGGATTTCGTCTGTTTGGGTTTGGCATGAATACCAGACATACCTAGCACCGCTCTCCCCTTACGCGTCAGTAAAAGATGCCCAGGGATGACCTAGCTTTATCAAGGCCGAGAAGATCACTAAAAGATTCATAGTCCACTATGAACCAATTCCGCCACTCCGTGACTGACGTAAGGCCGCCGATAACTCACAGCTCTGACGCGTCTCTTTACTTGATTGCCAGGCTCCAAAACGTCTTCACAGCCATTGCCCAGTCCCATGCAATATCAGCAGCCCGAGAATGATCGAAAAACCCCACATCCAGGCCACGTTTTTTTCGGCCTTGGTTACTGCCTCTCCACACTCTTTACACTCGAACTACGGGGTTACCAAGGTCAATGGCTCGAAATTCATCAGCGGTGTGCCCATCGGTGTATTTATTCGGGGGCGAATGCTGCCGGGCTCGCCAGGCTACCTGGCTACTATGGAGTGATATACAGAGGCTATGGTGTCCATCGACTATAGAAACAATCAACTCACCTGTATCCTGTATCGTCTTCTGCGTCATTTCTGACATTATTATCGACTATTCTGGTGACCCAGACGTGTGTTACCATGCCAAATATCTGATCCGCCTTGATACTTGATCTACCTTCTTCGCATGTTGACTCAAAGTAACTTCATTCTCGCTGTCCTCTTCTGGATTCAATGGCTTTTCGTGTAGGGGCGTGGTGTCTCGTCGCCACTGCTGGAGTGTTAGCTCAGGACGGTATTGGCAATGGCAGGACAACCAGGACTGGCGCCTATATGTCTTCCACGTCGCAAACAACACACGAGACCAGCCACTTAGCCACTTCGACCGATAGCATTAGCTCTACATCCGCCGGCAACGCTAAGCAGTCGGCAGCGAACATCGCGACAACCAGCAATACAGATACCATCTTGACTGGCTCGGCTAGGATAGCGAGCACTTCTCTATCTAGAACTATTTCTACAGCACTTCCTTCGCCGCCCCCTCCTATGAACACGCAAGCGTGCAACAACTACGTGGAATTCTGCACACGAAAGTATGGCAATATCACTGAGATCGCATGCCACAACTCACCGTTTATCACGCCGAACAACATCGCCGCGAATCAACAACATGACGTTACTCAGCAGCTGAATGACGGTGTGCGCCTTCTACAGGCTCAAATGCAGTGGCCCGACAGCAGTTCGGAACCGCATTTCTGTCATACAAGCTGCGATGTCCTAGACGCCGGCCCAATAACGGTATGGCTCACAAAAGTAAAGAACTGGGTTGCTCAGCATCCCTTCGACGTCGTGACCATTCTCCTTGGCAACGGGGGCCAGTAAGTCAGCCCTCTCTGATCCTGCCTGCAAGTATGCAGACACCATCACCTAACCGATACCAGCTTGAAGCCCTCACAATACGCGCCATACATCGAGCAAACTGGTATTTTACGCTATGCGTACACACCACCCCATGTGCCGATGAACTTAAGCAGCTGGCCTACCCTGGCCGACATGATATTGAGTGGTGGGAGAGTCGTCTTCTTCATGGACTACCTAGCCAATCAGACCGAGTACCCGTGGCTTCTTGACGAATTCAGTCAGATGTGGGAAACCCCCTTCGATCCAGTAGATGCGAGCTTCCCCTGCGATGCACAGAGGCCACCTGATCTGGCGCCAGACGATGCAGGGAAGATGCTGAGCCTCATCAATCACAACCTGAACATCAACTTCTCCCTGCTGGGCGTGGATATGCTCGTTCCGGCCCGCACCGAGCTCAACGTGACGAACAACCTAACCGGAGCCGGCAGTCTCGGGCTCGGAGCAGAGAACTGCCTAGCACAGTGGGGTCGCGCCCCAAGCTTTCTCAACGTGGACTACTACAACTACGGGGGCTCCCCAGGCTCAGTCTTCGAGGTCGCTGCCCGATTGAACAACGTCACGTACAATCGAAAGTGCTGTGGCGTTCCCCTAGTGGCAGGTGCGGAAAGACCCTCAAGCGTGGGGAGCGGTATGATATATCCCCTAGCGGCGATAGCGCTGTCTTTTCTACTTATATAGTCGCTTGCATAGTTAATAAATCCGTACATTCTATAAGAAAGTAAGTAATTATAGATTCTATCAAAAGTTGCTATAATTATAGCAGATGTGTGCGAAGTGAAGTACCCAGCCACCAGCTTCATCACGCTTCACTACCAATTGCCAACCATCAGCCATTCGCGAATGAGTAATGTGCTTTACCTAGACGACTATTACTTGTTTAATTGTAGCACAGAATGAGGCACTCATTCCCCTGCCAGGACTAATTATGTAATTCTGGGAATAGGAGTAATAATATTCCGCGATATGTTTGTTGAAAGCGGAGCTGAAATTGCATTTCCGAACAGGGTATCCTATCACCCACCCTATTACTGTTATGTCTCAAGCTAAAACAATCTCCTGAGGTGAAAGGTTGTCTGCTTTACCCCTTGATTGTCAGACGCCGAGGTATTATGCTAATGCAAGGGGGGTTCTTATGATTCCAGGTCATACCTAGGGATATTCCAAGGCACATCCCCTATTAGCGTATCTGGGAAACAGTCTAGATAAATAGGCCCAGTTAGCCCTCTGACGAAAGAACCAGTAGAACCAACAGATTATACCTGAATTGACCATCCACCGCCCTTGCCACAAATTAGGTCGGAGGTATGTATTCTATAAGTATTACCAACTCAGCGTCGTAACCTATGCTAACCCCTCGATTCGCCAACTACGTGTAGCTTCTTGTCTTGACCAACTCATCCGAAATAATTACCAGCCAAGCACCCTGAGCATATATAGAGCCGATTCCGTCTCGACATCAAGTCGTCTCCCTCCTTCAAACACCAACACAAGTTGATCAGTCGTGAGTGGTTTCAACAAAACAAACATGGCTGGAAGACCCCACGGCATCCTAGGCGTGCTCGCCGGACACATTAAGACCGAGCTCATTTCCATTCAAAACTCTCTCCAGGGGAAGGACATCGATGACGCTATATTGTCGAGCACGTTCATGACCACCGCGCCAGATCTTGACGTCGCGCTGCGCAAGATAGCACTTGACATTGCGCAGACCCTTGCACAGGATATTTTCGAGCGGGTGAAGCAGACGATGGCGCCTGATAATGTGGAGGAACAGGAGCCCCCTATTGATTTCACCGACAAGTGGATCAGCCAACCCTAATCCCGCCTGGATTGGCGGGATCAACGTGGTAGTCAGTGAAGAGGAAGGAAGAGGAAGGAATAGCTTGTGGATGTCTATAAAGGGAGCACTCTGGCCCTCTCATTTGGAAATAGACTTGTCACGGTACCATATAGGCAACTCCAGATAGTCAAGTGTCCGACTTGATAACAGTCTTTTGCTAGGTACTTGCAACAGTCGTATACTAGCTTAGTGCTGCGATTATGCTCCGCGAGAAAGATTTCATCAAAAGACCCATCTGAATTGACTGTCTGTGATTGCATATCATTTGAGACACTAATAGGTGGCATCTGCATCTCACCTGAAGGTATTAATGGCTAAGTCCATAGAACCGTATTACCTATTAAGAGAGCTTCTCCCTCTTTTTCTGGTGCCAAGAGCTTTCCTCTAACACCAAAATAGCGCTATCGCACCCAGCACCATCGCATCATACTACAAAGTTGAAATTGCTCTGGGAAACCTGCTCAGCCTTGGTACTAGTTTGATCATCCTATTGTCAGTAATATCATGCTCATTATTCTGAACTTATGCATTGCACGTCATTATGTCATAGTTATATGGACAACTTTGTTAATCAATGTTAGTTGGAATAATAGCCGTAGTGAATAATCATATAAGTTGTATGCACAAATAATGCTTTATCATCCATTCCATGCAGATGGTATAATAGATAGCTAAGGAAATTCCTTTGGCCTAGGCTGCCACGCCCTATAATTCATGTATTATCAAATACCTAAATTAGCAAGCGTATTGGTTCATTATCTGTTTTAGGGCCTTTCTGTAAGTACCTAGGGTTAATATTTTCCAGTGCATTGTTGTACAAGCCAACTCCAATCATTCACTACTTAGGTAAGGTAGTGTGTGAAGTTTGTTATGCTACATAACGCGACTGTCAGCAAACAAATATTCCTCTCTTGTCTCAAGCGAAAGGTTTTCTTCTTGTCAACAGCAACACATACATGATACTGCTATCGCCATTGCCCCCAAGTCCACTGCATATACCACGGCATTTTGTGCAGTGGGCCCTGCACTTGTCCAATAAGTGCTATTAGGAAGCCTCAATCATATACATTCCCACACATCACATCAAGTTTTACTACTCCAAATTGTCTGAGATGCCATCAGTTCCAAAGAGGCAAGATTCACAAGATATTGAGGCGGAAATCGCAATCTTGAGACGCCGTATAGCGGGCCTAAGCCTAGAGGAACCGGTAAGGATAACCTGCCCATATGGCTATATCCGCTCGTGATTCTAGACACTCATTCTAGCGAGTAGATACCCCTTCCCAAGCTGCCACCCGGGAAAAGCCTCCTCCTCAACCTCCCATCGGAGCTCCGCATTGCGATATATGAACAAGTCGCAGTGCAACGCCTTATAGGGCCCCGTACAAACCCTTACCATGGCTTCACTCGCACTCTGGTGCCCCCGAGCTTGGCGCGGGTTAATAAACAGTTAAGACATGAAGTTCTAACCGAGTACTACCGACAAAATCAATTTTGGATCGACATCCCCCTGGTCTCAGGCCCTGGTTACCTTAATTTCATGGCGCAATGCACGATGTACCAGGAATATCTCCCTCTAATCAAAACCCTGCGTTGTGAGGCTCGTGTGGCCCCAAGCGAAGACTGGTCGCTTGTTTTCCTACCCCATGAAGACAAGTATTTGTCTGACGGGATTCCAAAAAGGGGCGCAATCTTCCAAGTCAAGAACTTTACACCACATATTACTACTCACACCACCTTCTCAGAGCTTCTCCTCCAGATACATGCTCTGCTCAATCTGCCCAACAAACACAAATATCGAGAATTAGTGCACTATACATTCCGATATAATGATAGAGCTAGCGACACCTGGGCTCTCGGCCATGTAGTGAGCTTTCTCGCAAACCACACCGTCTTGGGGCAAATGGGACGTTCTAAGCTGATCTACGTGGATCTTTTCGATAGCTTGGATTCTCAGCAGAGATTGCCGGGGAAGCGTAGGGCCATCCATTTTCCGGGGGCCCCACGGAATCAGCGGACACGCTTGAGTTAGGAACCTGGGATTCACATGGCGAATAATGGGATTTCCTGCGCTGGTATATTGACCATAGGGCGGTCATGAGTGGATTCTTTTAAGGCATGTGCTCGTCATTACTACTTCCTACACACTCAACTGCGCGTCAGCATAATTCGGGAGCAATATAGGGGAATATGTTGGCTTGACTGCTACCACAAGTCCGGTGTCTGGGAGGTATAGTGTTAATTCTTAGGCAAAAATAGGTCATGGTACCACAAGATGGACAATGGAGGGCATGTGTAGCCGCAGTTAAGGGCACTTTGCAAATTCGCTAGGAAGCCCGTCGTTCCCAAGACGATATCTTGGGCAATTCGTAAGGGCCTCTCTTTGAGTTCCTAGGAAGCTCTCGAACTCTGCCCCCTAAAGAACCCCTTTTCATATAAGTACAACTTCCGTAACAACTTCACCACATCTGCTCGAAGGATTCTTACCACCCTAATCTTAGAGGCCGTAGAAGATGACGTTACGTAGGTCTCCTGAAGCTATTGCGGAAAGGATTAGCGGAGCGTAGTCCTGATCTTGCCAGTTTAGTAGGACGTACTCGACCCAACACCCTAAAGCACATTGGCACTAATATATCAAGCTAAGGTGCTCAGCTCTAGCCATCTAGATTCCATCGCCCATTAATGACCAATCACAAAATAAACATCAAGCCACAGGTCAGCATGTGCACAACGACATCGAGCGGACTACGGCTGAAAGATTCATAATTAGTGCTTACGCTTCAAGGCATTCCCAGCCGTCGGTAACAGAACTTGTTCTTTTGAGGCATTTGGAAATTGCGGTCGCATCATCCATCTCCCAGATCTTATTGAGACACTTTACCCCTAACCTTCTACAATACCTCATGTGGCCATGGCTACCCCTAGTTCTGTCTATGACCCGTACCGGCAAAAGCGACCTCACAGTAGATGGGAGTCTTGGGTTCTGAGGCCTACCGTCATTCTCACACTAGTTTCTATACCTGCTACACTTCTATCTATACTCGCAAACAATGTTGGCATTATTGCGTTTAAGACATTTGGTCGGGGCCTTCATAGATCTACAATCGTTTACATCCTCCGCACACTTGTTGTCGCCGACAAGGTCTCCGATATTGGAGTAGTGCTTAGCATGGCGGGTATCGTTGTGCATCTTACCCGACAGGGCATCGTGCATTGGAGAAGGCAGTATATCAGGCACAGAGAGTACCAGGAAATTCGACGGACTTATCATTTGCATACATTTGATGACCTGGGTGGCTCCAACCACAAGACCATTCGCCTTATTGAATTACTACCAGGCGAGTACAGTTCCCGCAACAGCTCAATCCCCAAGGTCAAATTTCATCACGCGAAACTAGGCGATCTGGGTGGCTTGAATTATGAGGCTCTGTCATACTGTTGGGGAAAGAAAACCCCTTTACATCCCGTCCTCTGTGATGACTCTTCTGTCATCTGGGTCACTCGGAACCTCTTTGACGCGCTCCAAGAACTGAGGTTGGAGGACAGGCCCCGCACACTGTGGGTGGACGCAATTTGTATCAACCAGTGTGACATACCTGAGAGAAATTCCCAAGTTCCGATGATGGCCGAGATCTATCGACATGCCGAGCGAGTTCTGGTGTGGCTCGGGAGAGCAGCAGACCGCAGCGAGGTTATCGAACATCTCGTTGCCGTGCTTCTCAAAGCAAAAGAGCTTGCAGAAGCTAAGGATTGGCGAGACGCAGAAACTTTGCAAGGCCTATCTCCTGATGCACGGAGAGATTTGGGCTTGATCAAGATCGACGGCTTCGATCCAATCGTAGATGGGCTGCAAGCCATGCAGGCTATCTTCCGCAGAGAGTGGTGGGGTAGGGTATGGATAATCCAAGAGTTTCTGCTCGCACAAGCCTGTGTTCTGTGCTGCGGCAGTTGGAGCATCCCCTGGGACTCTCCTCACACAGCCCCCGAATTTGTTATAGACGTATCACCACGATCCATCGCGCCCGAGATCAGATTCCTGTTTCAGCAATCGTCCTTGTTATTTTTACGTGCAGAGCTCTACAAATTTCCTTCAGATCTAGGCTCTTTGATGGCTGTAACGGTAGGGGCAAAGGCAACAGATCCACGAGATCGTGTGTATTCGCTTCTTGGACTTGCTATCGGAGGGGTCCTCATGCCGGTTGACTATTCAAAGAGCATTGAGCAAGTGTATATGGATGCGACGCTTCACTCAATGCACACAAGCCCAGGGTCCACTCAGTTGCTACGAAGATGTGGCACCCCAGATAAAGGCGAACCTTCTACCCCGTCGTGGACATTCAGGTACTCTAATGACAGGGCTATTGCTTGGGATTTCAACGGTATCATATCTACGGATGCTACACAAGATTCAACGTACCAGTTCAAAATCGATGGAGAGAGATTACGTATGATGGGCTACCAGATCGATATCATTAGCGCAGTAGGATGCTGCGGGCCAGCGATGATGGACGACACTTCCAACGCATTTTACACAGTTCCTAACCTTTTACTTATGTGTGCAGACGGGGCTAACATATGCGATGGGCTGTCCGATGCCATGTATGGCATCGCGGAAGAGACACGTACGGATGCGTTTTTCCATACAACCATGGGCCCGACATTAAGAGAGACTTGCGAATATCAACGAGAAGCATTCAACTCTTTCCAGCTCCACTTACGACTCATGAAGATAGCCACTGCTCTACCCTTACCATATGACTGGCCATCTTGCAAACTCATGGCAATTTGTCTGTTCTGGTTTATTAGTGTCTTTCCTCATATTTGGGACAGTTCTTACCGCGAACGATTTCTAACATCCAGCCTAATATTCAGATGTTGTGGCCGGAGGATTATAAGAACGACAAAGAGATATATCGGCTTGGTACTAAAGTAGGGTGATCCCACCAGCCACTTTTTAAGGCTGCATACTATACCCTAGGAGGTTAGACTAATGGGGCTTGCGTTAATTCATATGCGTTATTTTTTATATATTTATTGCTTTTTTTTTGTTTATATAATAGTTTTTTTTTTTTAGTTATAGTAGTTTTTACTACCTTTTGTAAATAAATTTATAACCCGTTTTAACCTTTAAAATGTTTTTATTTAATTACTTTATTTAAATTTTTATAAAATGCCTATTAAAATTAGGTTTTTAGAATATATAAACGTATAAACGTTCTTTGTTTTAATAGTATCCTCGGTAAAATATAAATTATATCAGCTTTATTAATAAACTCAAGTTTATAAATTTATAAAAACCAATAAAACTAATTATAAACAATTAAAACTAATTATAATAAATATTATAAAACTAATATAAAAATAAGCATTAAATTAATAAGTTTTTTAATAGAACATATTTAAAATAAAACTAAGTAGGCGATAAAATTAACCCTTAGAACCGTTATCGGACGCACTAAGTGTTTAGCAAGTTAGCGCAGATATAAGTGCAGGCACTCGGAAATTGCGTATACTAAAACGCCAACATGCTTTATAATTTAAAACGCTTTAGCAAATAAGCTAAAAATATTAATTAGCTTTAATAAGGTTAAGGCTATATTTATATAATAAGCAAAAACTTTTACTACAAAGCGGTAAAAAAAAAATTAAACTATTTAAACTTTTATAAAGTCTTAAAAAAAAAAAAACTAAAAGCTAAAAAGCAACCGATAAATAAATAAAATTTTTATTATAATAGTTAATATGTTAGCTAGGCCGGTAATACCGGAGTTACTTAGCTTATTTGAAAAATAAGCGTATAAAAAATAGTTTAGTTAAAAAAAAGCTATAAAGTACTATATTGTATTAGCAGCAAAAAATAGATTTATTTATAAAGAATTATTAATATTAACAGACTATTTTTAATATTATAATTATTATAATCGAGTTAATTTAAAAAATTTAAAAAATATTTACACATTTTATTTTATTTTTTATTTATTAGTTTTATTTTAATAATTAAACAAACTGCTTGCTTATATATTATTGCCTAAATTAATATTTATTTTTAAACTAAATTATTTATTTTTTTTATATTTATACCTTATAATTAATAGGTTTTTTTTATAATAAATAAAACTTTACACTAAGCTTATAATAAATAAAAATAATACTTTAAATTTTTACTAATAATTAATTAAAAATATCTAAATTTAATATATTAACTAAAAATAATAACACTGTTAAAACCTATAAACTTTCTATTAACATTAAGCCTAAATTAACTGCCGATAAAAAAAAAAAGCCTATGCTAAAAAAGACCTTTTTTACTAGTATAAGCTTTAGACTAGTTTTAAGTACGTTTAACACTAGCTACTCGCAAGCAGGTCCTAGCTAAGGCCATAAGTCCACTTACTTTTACTCTAAGGCGAACATTTTTATAGCTTTTATTAATTTAAACTCGAAATATAAAATAAAACCTTTTAAATATAAAACGATATTATTAGACCTAAAGATATATTTTAACCTACTATTTAAAAGGTTAAAAGTTTTTAATTAAATTAACAGCCTAAAGCTAATATTTAATTATTAAAATATTAATAAAAATATAGCTATTAAATTCATTTTAGCATACACTGCATTTTAAAAAATTAAAAAAATTATTAAAATAAAAATTAAAAATTATTTTTTTTTAAAAACAGATAATTAAAGTTATAAAAATAAAATATAAATATAGCAACTTTAAATAAAACAAATTTATTTTTGCTTTACTACAGGACTTAAAGGCTTTACTAAAAAAATAAAATATAAACAAACTAAAATAATATTTCTTTTATTATTAATTATATACCACCAAGTTTAAAAAAGCAAAAAAAAAAATATAAAACTCTATTTATATATTCGGGCTATTATAAAAATTAAACTTTTTAATTATTTAAAAAATTATTAATAAAACTTTAATAAAAAACTATAACAGTCTATATGCTCTACCATATAATAAATTATAAAAGTTATTTTTAAATTAAATTAACTTTAAAGCTTAACTAAAAAACCATAGCAATTAATATAAATATACAGCGGACATTTATAAAAAGGCTATACGTTTTAAATTTATTAAAAATTAATAAGGTCTTTAAAACATATTTTTAACACTTCGACCTAGTGTACCGCCAGCGCCTAAAGGCACAGTAAGCATTAATAGCAAAAAGATAATACTAGCAAAAAAGCTAACAAAATTAATCGGCTAAAAAAATATAGTCGATATACTTATTAAAAAGCTTAATAATTTAAAAATTAAGCTTAGCTAAATTAATATAATAGCTATAAAAGCTAAAAAAATTATTAACCGTCCGCAGCTTTTGCAGTATATAATGCCTTTAAATTAAGGATATTAAACACTGCTATAATATAAATATTTTATACTATCTAACTAATTTTTAATAAACCTTTAAATAATATAAGCTTAATATATAAATTAATAAAATACTTAATAAAACTAATAAAAACCGCTTACAGCAGACGCATTTGCGGTCGCGCAAAATAGCTACTTTTAAAATCGTAAAAAGCGCCCCAGACTTATAAACAGATCGTCTAATAATAAAAATAGCGCTCTATGCTAAAGATGCTTAAAAAAAAGACATTTTATAGCCGACTGCTTATTTATAAAAAAAATAGCTATAAAATAAATTATTTATTAAAATAAAAAATAGTGCTTAAATAGACATAACTCTTTTAATAGCCTCCGCTATATTAAAATACTAATATAAATAATTTAATTTAAAAAGCAAAAAAATAAAATTATTATTTTAAGCTTACACTAAATTTATAAAAATATATTAGCAAATAATAAAAGTTTTTAATAGCAAGCTTATATATAGCTAATTAAATATAAGCTAATATTTAAAAACTTAAATATTAAAACTATTAAATTTAAAATTACCGGTTATTAACTACTATAAATAGCCTAATTTAAAAATTAATAATAAGCCCGTATTAAAAATATAATAAATATTAACACAGCTATTTAAACGGCTATAAAAATTAGTGCAGTTAAAGCTTTTAACTACTATAAAGTCGAAGTATTTAACTATAGCCAGAAAAGCTATATTAACTAAAACCAAACCTTAAATTTCGTTTAAAAAGCAACTATAAATAAAAACGGTAATAAGGCATTATTAAAGTGTATATTAAAAAATAAAAATTTTTAAATCAACGTTTTAGCTGTTAATAAAACCCAACGGATCTTAAAGCATAAAATCTAAAAAATACCATATGCTAAATAAAAAAACGCCTTTATAGCTAGCGACTTAATCCGGATATTATTAACACTAAACTTAGTTATACTAAATTTAATAAAAAACCAAATAATTAAATTAAATAATAATAATATATAGCTTTTATTAAAAATTACCCCTTTTTTAACACTTTCCCCTAAAGCACAGGCTAAAAATCGCAAGCTATAATAAAAAAAAATTAATAATATTTTAAATAAAAAAGCCGACGTTATAATTAAAAACCTAGTTAAAAAAACACTTAATTTTAACAAAGCTTTAATTTAATAAGTTTTTAAAATAATTAAAGCAACTTAAATAAAAAAAAATAATATAATTAAAATAAGCCCTAATAAAGTACCGCATTTTAGCAAAAAATTAAAAAATAATTCCAGTTTATATATTATAATTATCTAGCCTTTTATTTAAAACGAGCAAAACTTAAAGCCTTTAGTTTTTTAAATCTATATTATACTAGCAGCACTTAAAAACGTTTAAAACTATATTAAAACGTGCTTAAAAATTATAATAATAATAGGTTAAAATAAAATAAATAAACCGATTATTAAAATTATTAATATAAAAGCTTAATTTAATATTTTTATTAGCAGTTATATTAAAAAGCACTAAATCTTAATACGCCGTATAAAATTTTATTAAAAAAGTTTTATAAGCTATAAATATAAAGTTGCATATAATAAAATTATTAAATTATATATATAATTAGCTAAAAAATTAATAAAGCTATTATTTTATATAATAAACTATAATGCAGCTATATTTTTACTGCTTTTAAAAATAAATTTTATTATAAAAATATAAATAACTTTTTATTATAATAATAAATATTTTATATATAATATAATATTTAGCAAAACTAAAATCTCAGTGCTAATATTATTTATAAAAAAATCTTTTAATATAAATTTTTTAAAAATCGTCGATTTATTAAAAAATTAAATGCTATTTATATACTTTATAAAGACTAACTAAATAGCAATAGCAGGCCTTTACGCACTAATAACGTTAACTATATTAATTAAAAAAATAATTAATAAATTTTTTATATTTTAAATATATTTGCAATGTTTGCACATAATTTTAATAGCGTAAAGCTAATAGCCGCTGGACCTATAGCGCGGTTAAATAATGTCGACACCGGTAATAAAGCTAAAGCTTATAATAATATTTATATCGCGTTTTAAATAATTATATTAAAAAAACTAAGTTTAATAAATAATAAAAAGCTTAAAGCAGTACTATTAAATAATAAGTTTATTAATATAATAAAAATAGTTATTTAAAATATGCTTTAAAACATAAAAAAAAAGCAGCTAGCTGTAGCTAAATTAAACCAGTTTATATATTAATAAAGCGCCGGTTAGAATAACTATATTATTTTTATTAACATAATATATAAAAGCAAAGCTAAAAAAATTAATTTTAAAGATAATATATTATTAAATGGTATAATACTGCTAAAAACTTTCGATTAAAAAAGTTTTATATAAATAAATAAGGTTTTAAAAAACTATAAAAAAAAAAATCGAACTAAAATAAAGTTTACACTAATATTTAATTATAAATTTTAAAATAACCTAAAAACACTTAGTTAACTATAAAAAAGCTTAAAGTTATTATTAAAGATTTTAAATAAACCGAGCTTATAGACCTTAAAAAAGCGGCTTTTTTAAAAGTTTTATTTTAATAAAAAATAGCGTTAGCTTAAAATTTTTTAAAAATAAAACAATTAAATAATAAAGTCGCTTTTTTATACAAAATTAAAATAGTTTTTTATAGTATATAATAAATAAAAAGTATACCGATCTTAAGTCTGCTAAAAAAAAAAGTTATAAAAATGCTTAAAATATGTTTTAAAAATAAAATTTTAAAAAAAGCTTATTTATTATACTATAATATATAGTTTATTATTAAAAAACCTAATAAAAGGCTTTAATTAATTAATTTAGCTATAAAATTAAATAAAGTTTTAATTAAAAATGCTGGTTTTTTTTATAGTTATAATAAATTTGCTAAAAAATATACAATATATAAAATCCTTTTTATAGTTAATTTGTTTTTTAAATATAACTAAATATCTTTATTAATATATAGCCGAGCTTTTATTGCCTTTGCTACTCTTATAAAGCCGCTTTAAATAATTATTTTACTATAAAATTATACGAATTTTATTACTTAATTTTTATAAATACTATCCCAAGTATTATATAATATATTTTTTAAAAAGTATAAACTTTTTTTTAATAATATAATAATTAAAAAACCTGTTATAAAATATAATAATTAAAAAATTGCCTTAAAAATTCGACGTTTTATATTTAAATATATAAAAAATATTAATGCTATATTTTTTAATTTTAAATTTATAAAGCTTATAGCTAGCGAAATAAAAAATAAATAATATAAAGCTATAGCTAAAATCGTGGGCTATATATATAGCACGTACGGCAAAAAACTTATAAATATAAAAATAATTAAAATTTAAAAATAAAAGCTTTATAAAAATATTATAAAAGTCCGCGCGTTTTTTAAAGTTATAATATACTATAAAATCTAAATAAAAGCATATTCGATTATTATTTTATTTTTAATAATATTATTAAAAAAAAACTAAAAATTCGTGTTTAAACGAATTAAAAAGCGAATAATATAAACTTTAAAAAATGCTTTTATAACCGCACTAATATTTATTATTATCGACTATAAAAAAAATTAAATCTAGCTAAAGGTAAACGCTTTAAAAGTTAAATAAAAAGCGATTTTTTACTAAAAACTCAAAAAAAAGATTCGACTAGCTAAATATAAGTTTAAATATTAAAAAGGCCTTAAGTTGAACTACAACACTATAAAAAAAAAATGTTTAAAAGTAATTAAATTATTTCGCCGATTATAAAATTATTTATATAGTATTAAATTCTAGCTTAAAACTAATGCTAAAATGCTTATTATATAGCTTAATAACGGATTTTTTGCCTTTTTAAATACAGTACTAATAAAATAAATTATATATATTAAAATGTTCGATTTTAATATTTACTATATTTTCGGCAAATTATACACCGCTATAAACAGGCTGTTTAAAAAGCTATTAAAACCTTTTAACTAAATAAATAAAAAATAAAAAAATAATATTAAAAAGTTCATTAATTTATAGCTTTTTATTATAGCAATTAATATTTTAGCCTAATTAAAAGCTAATTAATAGATTTTCTATATATAAAGCAAAAGTGCAACTTTTATAGCATATTTAAACGGCCGCATAAATATTGCAATAATAATAAGCTAAGCAGTAATAACAGCTAATAATAAAAATCGACAATAATATAGCTAATAGCTTTTAGCCTATTTTATTGCTTAAAAATAATTAAACGAAAAAAAGTTAACAGATTGCTTAATATTTTATTAGTAAGGCGATCTTAAATTTAGTTGTTAGGGCTAAAAAAAGGCAGGAATTCTAAAAATAAGCGGTATATTACTTTATACAATATAACGCCTTTTAAAAACGGTCAATATAAAAAAACTGGCTATATAAAGTTATCAACACTTAGTTTTAAAAAAAAGCGATTATTTAATAAAGCTATATAGGATTTGCATATAAAAGCAAAAATATAACCGCACAATAAATTATTAAATTATACTTTTAAAAAAAGTTATTTTAAAATGTTTATAAAATAATTAAATTATGCTTTTAATATTAAAGGTTTTAAAATAAAAAAAAAAATAAAAAATATTATTTTAATATTCTAATAAACTTTTTTAAATTATAAGTTATTAATATTTAAACTATGCCTATTTAGAACAGCTTTATATATATTTACAAAATTTAATGCGAATTTTTAAAATATTTAAAAGTAATAGCGCTAAAAGCGGCTATATTAGCAAACGTATAAAAGTTTATAATAAAATAAATCGTTCGATAGTATAATGTTTTTATTTAAATAAAATGCAATAATAATATAAAATTTAAAAAAAAAGTTATAAACGTAGCTAAACTATTAAACTATTAGTTAATTTTAAGACTTATATATTATTTTTAAATATAAAGCTTTATAAAAAAAAAATATTAACAGTTAAAAAAAGGTTTTATAAAAATAACTAATAATATAAGCAAAGCGTAGTAAACACATATAAGCTTAATTATATAAGCAAATAAAACCTCTATTTGCTACTACAGCTGCAGTGCTTATAAAATCGTTTATAAAAAACTTTTAATAATGCTAATTAAAAATATAATATTTTTATAAAAAATTTTAAACTAAAATAAAGTATATAGTTTTAATAATATGTTAATATTTAAAATAAAATAATTTAAACGCCGGACTAAAAATATTAATAAAATTAAAAATATTATTATTAAAAAATATAAAGCTGCTGCTTAATATAGAAATTAACAAAATGCCTATAAAATCTAACCCTTATTAGCAAAAAACACTTTAATTTTACTTTATAATATAAAGCTTAGCAATAATATAAATAATAATAAAAAGCTTTTATATAAATAGAGTAGCCTATACTAAGTACAAATTTAAAAAAAATACGGCCGATATAAACTTATAAACTTAAATAAAACGCCTTTTAAAAGCTTATTCTACTTAAAACGACTTTAAGCTTTTATAAAAAACAAAAAAAAATACTAAAAGCCCTAAGAGCCAGAAAATAACGTTTAAACTATAAGCGATTTAAAAAATAACTTTAACTTTTAAAATAATATAAAGCATGCTAATAGTACTAACAGCAAGACCCCGGTTAATAATAAAACAATAGGCGAGGCTATAAAAAAAATGCTATATTTTTACGCTAAAAAAGCAAATAAAACTCAGCGCTAAAATAATAGCCGAATAAATTTAATAACTAATACCTACGATAATAATAAATTAAATAAAGCAAAAGACTATATTATAATCGCATTAATAATTACCCCAGTTTATAATAAAAATATAACTATATTTAGAAATAAAAATTTCTTTTTTTATATACTAAGCATATAATATAGCTTTTTTTAAAAAAAAGATTTAATAGCAAAACGTAAAATTAAAATATAAAAAAAAGCGTATAATATACTTTAGTTTTTAAAATATAGCGCAGCAAAAAGTAAAAAAAAAAACAGTAATAACAAAGCATAAAAAAATTCTAAAAATAAAAAAAAAAAAAAAATAACTAAAATTTTTTTTTATAATATTTTTATTTATTTTTAAAAATTAATTATAAAATATATCGCTAAAACACTGCTAAACCTTTTTTTTTTTTACTATAAAACCTTAACAAAAAATAAACATATTATAATTAATAAAACCTTTTTTTATGCCTGCCTTTTTTAATTTATTTTAAAACAGTAAATTAAAATATTTAATTAAAAAACTCGGTACTCCGCGGATAAAATTCGGAATTAATATAAAAAAAAATCTTTATAGTCCGAAAACCCGCTTTTAGCTATTTTAATAAAAAATTTTTAAAATGCTAAATATAATAAGAACTTTAAACGCTATATATATAGTTAGCGCAAAAATCGCTTTATATGCTAAAAATAAAAATATATTTAAAAAAAAGCTATATGCCGGCTTTGCTAAAACTATTATATTATATAAAACAACGCTTACACATTTTATAAAAAACCATATTAAAGCGCCCGAATTATTAAATATAAAAAGCTTTAGCATAGCAACGATTATATAATAAAAAAAAAATATATTTACTTTAAAAACCTTTTTTATAAGCTTCGAAATATAATAAATAAAAAAAAATATTAAAAGCTTTAACAGCTTCGATTTAATAATAAATAAAGTTAGCAACAGGCTTTAATACACTTAGGTCGAAATAGAAATTAAGCGATCGAACCAGCCAGCAAACGTAGATACTATAGGCAATCTTTTTAAAAGTTTAAATATATATATTTAATAAAAGCTGCTATAAAAATTAATAAAAAAACAATAATAAATTAATAAATTATTTTATTTATTTTTAAACTAAAGTAAAATATAAAATAATAATATTTTTTAAAAAAAGCTACATTTTAGCAACGTTATTAAATTTAACCTATCGAGGCAACCGACTAAGCTAACAAATCGAATTTAGCACTAGTTTATTTATAATATTTTTAACCGCTTTAATAGCAAACGATTTATTTTTTAAAGTCGACATCGTAATAGCAGTATAAATAAAAAAAAAAAAAAAACAAAAAAAAAAAAAAGTGTGTTAAAATATATTAAAAATAGCCTATATTTTAATAAAAAAAAAATAACTAATAAAAAAAAAAAAAAAAACCTATTAAAAACCTATAGTATTATAACATTTATATAAATAAAATGTTAAATTAAACCTTATTAAAAAATAAGTTTATTAGGCAGTAAGAAAAATAAAGCTTAATAGGGTATTAGTATGCCGGTAACCTATAAAAGCAAATAAAAAGCTTTAGCTAGATAATAACTTTATAAACATTTATTAGTTAATTAAAGCCGTTATAAATAAAAACGGCAACTGGCACAAAGCTTAGACTTTATACCTAGCTATAGAGCACTTTAAATATATAAAAGCTTACTTTATTTATATATTATAAAAAAAATAAAAAATTTTTAAAAAACCTAACTATATAAATTTAATAAAAATATGTAAGTGCAGGCCAAAAAAAAGCGAGTTAAAGAATTTAAGGTTAAAATTAACCAAAAGCGAAAAAAAATAATAAAAATATATAAATAAATTTTCAATTTACACTATTTTAATTTATTTTTTTTTTTTAATTTTTTTTTTTTTTTATAATTTATATATACTAGCACAATTAAATATATATAAAAAAGGCATTTTTAAAGCTGTAACTACTTTAAACGTAGATAGCACAGATAAATTAATAATTTGCCTAGCTTTTTTTTTATTAGTTTTTTTTTTTATTATTTTTTAGCCCGCATATAAATAAATAAATACTTTTATACTTTTTACTTTTTTTTATTAATAGCCTTTATTGCCATTAGATAAAAAAAAAGTAATTTAAATTAAAAACTATTAAAAAACTTTATTAGCATTATAATTAATAGACCGCCTTTTTTATTTTTTTTTTTTCTACATTATTTACATATTTTTAGCTTTTTTTTTTCTAAGTTTTTATTAATAGTAAAACCGCTTAATATAGCATTTAAAAAAATAATAAAAAACTTTAGTATTATTATAAAAGCTATATATATATAGGGCATAGCAGGTACGAAAAAATTCTATAGACTATAAGTACTAAGCAACCAGCATATAAATATGTTAAAAAAAAATGAGCCCTTTTATATAAAAATAATTAATGCTAGTCGTATTTCAAAGAGATTTTTTAACCGCCTTTTTTTAAATAGCTACGCTTATGCTAAAAAGTGGCAATAAAAAAATATCGATTTTTTAATTAATATTTTGTTTAAATATATTAGAAGGTTAGCGTTAACTTTTAAAGAGATAACAGCTAGGCTAAAACTAATTATATATAACGCGGGAAAAATAGCTTTAAAAAAACAGTTTAAAAAAACCTTTAAACTAGAATTCTAAATAAATAATAACTTTGCAGAATTAATAATAGCAGCTTTAAAAAAGGGTGCAGATTATATAATCTTTAGAAATTATATAAACCTTTATTTATTTAATCCTTACTATTACCTACTAATAATGGACATAATAACTAAGATTATTTACTGTATAGACTGTACGGTAGAAAATAACGATATTAATCTATAGCATAGTACTGCCTTTAGTCGACTTATTACTAAATAGCCAAAGAAAGCGGGCATTTTTAAACTTAGTATATATTATAGCGTTCGACCTATCTATCGGAAACATTATAATAAGTCCGAAATTATATGCCTAGCGAGCGTCCTTTTAATATTTTAACGTTTTAAAACGTTTATTTCGTATTATAGGATCGGAGGTATATAAAATAAAGAAAAGCTTATAAAAAACGTCTTTAAATATATTAGCAAAGTTACCAAATATTAGCTTTTTTAGCAATAAAAAGCCCTTATAAAGCCTTTAGCTTTTAAATAAAAAAAGCTATACAAAACGATTTAATTAGAACTTTCTCTGCTTAGCGCAGTAAAAATATTAATAAATGCTTTTTATTTAAATAATTTAGTAATAATATACTATAAAACCTTAGATCGATTTAATAAGCGAAAACTTATATATGCTGCTTTTAATTTTTAATAGCACTATAATATTATAAACGGGTATTTAAAAAGCGCACAAGCTATAACTTTTTTTATAAAAGCTTAAAAAAACTTAAACAAAGCAAATATTAAAAACTAGGCTATAGAAAAAAGCAAATAAATAGTAAATAGCATAATTTAAAATAAACGCTATAGCTGGTAAAGCAAAAAAGATATTGCTATATATATTTATATATTTTTAAAGCGGTATAGCCGACAAAGACCCTACTGTGGTTATTATACCGAATATAAGCCGGCGTTCGGTATATATACCGACTTAAAAGCCTTAAAAAACCTTTAATAATATAAGTTTATTTGGAAAAAGTTTATATAATAAATAAAGCTGCAAATAATCATATATAGAGTATTTTGCGGCAAGCACTGGTTTATAATTATAATCGACTATAAAAAAAAACGGGCATATTATTTTAACAGTTTTCTTTATATTAAAAAAAAACTTTATAATATATTATATAGTATATGCATATTTTATTAGCAAAGGCTACTAGGCTTGCCGGCCTTTTAAAAAATTATCGGCCTGCCGTCGTATTGCCAGGCGAACGGATATATATACAGTTTTTAAGCGGTAATATATATAGAATTTCTGCTTTATAAGCTATTCTTTTTTACTAACATTTTTATTAAAAAAGGCTAAAAAATGTTTAAACATTACTAATAGCTATAAAATAAAGCCAAATAATATACCAAGGTATGAATTATTAGTCAAATAAACGGGTTTTTTAAGCCCTTTTTTAAATTGCTTACACAAACGTCGAAGCATATCTACTTTCCGAACCCAGACAAACCGAATAAGTTAATAAAGCTTCTACGGCCTAAAAAGGCTAATAAATCAACAAAACTTCTACATTTAACATCTAAAAAACTTAATAATATAGATTAAAAAGCCCGCTTTAGAACGAGATTTAAAACTTACTGTTCGAAATTTAAATCGTTAGTATTAATAAAAGGCCAGCTAGGCTAACTTTTAATTATAAAGCATAAAAAACTAAATAATAAGCTTTAACTAAAATAGCGTAAAAAATCTATTAACTTAGACCTAACCAATATAAATAAAATATAACACCAGATTTAAAAAAAAAAAAAACTTAAAAATATATTAACTCGCTGGCTGCTTTTTTAAAAATAAATATATTATAAAGTTTAAACGCCTAAATACCAAGCGAAGACCTTTATTTACAAAAGCATATACAGCGACATTATAAATCTAGATTTTACACAAAAACGTTCTTTAAAAGGGCAAGCTTTAAAAATAGCTTTTTTATAAATAAAGACCTTATACCGTTAAAACGGAAATACCTAATTAAATCTCACATTCCGACCTTTGCTTATTACACCTAAAAAATAAAAAAGATGGCAATGGTATCAAATATAAGCGAATGCTATAACTGCTATAACAGCTAAACCGAATAAATTAACTTAAAAGCCTGCAAAAAAGCAACCGCCTTAACGTATAAAACGTAGCGCAGGCCTTTTTTTAAAGCTAAATAAATCAAAAAAGCCTAAAAGCCAGAATAAAAAATCGGATTAAATTTAATAAAAAAATCTATTAAATCCCAGTTGCTAAATAAAGTTCTACTAAAAAATAAAATAAAAAGTTAAAAGTTAATGCTAAATTTACACTAAAAACAGCCAGCAATTTAGCAAAAAAAAATTAAAATAAAATAATCTTACCAGCTATTTTTTAAAGCTATATATTATACTTTAAAAGGTTAAACTAATAGGGCTTGCGTTAATTTATATACATTATTTTTTATATATTCATTGCTTTTCTTTTGTCTATACAATAGTTCTTTTTTTTTAATCACAGTAGTTTCTACTACCTCTTGTAAATAGATTTACAACCCGTTTTAACCCTTAAAGTGCTTTTATTTGACTACTTTATCTAAATCTCTGTAAAGTGCCTACTAAAGTTAGGTCTCCAGAGTACGTGGACGTGTAGGCGTTCCCCGTTTTAGTACCCCGAGATGCAAAGCCTGGCGATGTCATATTCCTTCTTCAGGGGCTCAATACTCCGTTTTTGCTTCGGAAAGCGAAAGGTCTGCATCATTTCCTGCTAGTCGGCCAGTGCTATCTTCATGGGTTCATGGATGGGCAAGAGTGGGATGTCACGAGATGCCATGACCTATGGATCGTTTAGATCTGGCAAGAAGTATAGATTGAGCAAATCAGAATGTCGTATTTCATGGTAAGTCCCAGTGCTATTTAGGTTGCCGATTATTAGTTTCATCTGCACTCCGGCGATTGAGGAATACACATGATCCCATGTCCTAGAAGGAAAACCTGTCGGCGGTTGCTGTCCAGAATGTCACATTACCGGTATGCCGTACTCTGAAACGGATCCGATTAGTGGCGGAGGATCTGACAGCGAAGACGAGCCAGAACATGAATCAACTCATATCAAAGACAACGACAGTCAAGAAAACATCGACACAGGGCGTGACTTCGAGGCGTGGTCGAGAAGGATGGGACCTAGATATATGGGAATGGTGATGGTTCGTTAACGTGTCTTCTTAACAACTTCTTATTGTTGTGTTGGCGGAGCTGATTTGGTGGAAATGGTCAGTATTAAGTTGAGTTTTCGGGGACATCTCAGGCTGAAGCCAGCTCTACCTCGATGGCGCAGACATACCTAGTAGTGTAGTTGTTGGCATTTAGCATTGTAGGCAATGTTGTTTATCTCCAAGAATGTTTGAGTCGACATTTGATAAGGAAGTTGTAACGGAAGTTGTAAAGTACCCTAGACTTGAGATACGGAATGTGAGAAAGGTTTAAGAGACAAAGTAGATGATAAATATAAATCCATACTATCTCACTGTCATGGATGCTGATCGGAATTGTTGGAAAGGCATAGCACATACATGTATGAAATTAATCGAGGCTAGCAATACGTTCGCTATTTCTCGGTATTGATGGGCACTCTGATAAAGGGAATTTTCCTTCGCTTTCTCCCTGTTAGGTAGGCGAAACCTGGACCGGGCTGTGTTTAAGTTAGGCAATGATTGATGCGAATTGCACTGGAGAAGGGGGGGAGGCGGCGAAGCTTGACCGTTCTGTCTCTTCTTGGTGGGTCAACACGCTGATAGTAATACGTAGGATCGGCCATTACAACAAGAGGGCAGAGCCGTCGTACCGCTATGACGAGTCAGCGCGGATTCTCGTGCCGAATCCCTAATGTTGTCGTTATAATTCTATAGCATCGGTACGTACATCGATCGTATTCATCCTTACCGCTATCCCTCCGCGCGTACAGGACCGACTCTTATCTCAGTGACTTTTTCCAGCATTTAGTTCGTTCCTTTTTCTATGCAGTCCACGCCGTAAAGATATTAATCGTGGCATCGAATCACGTTATCAGACAGAGATAGTATCTGCGTGATCCCTTGTTATACAGTTTAACCCCACGCCAATGGATGTGTTCCGTCTTGAAATAGTGGCCGGGAAACCCGAGCCGTGGATAGCTGAAATGCTACGATAGATAAGAGACAGAAAATGTTCGAGTACCAATAACTGTCCTCATGATGAGCCCAGTGGACAAGAGCCATTACAGAAGGATTCCAATATAAACAAGGATGGTGCCGAAAAGGTTGCAACCGAATTGGAGAGAATAGGATATGCATACGAAAGCTGTAGACTTGGTGAAAAACTCTCTAGGAGTTGGATGTTCCTTACTTTGCCATCCCATTCAGTAGCCCCTGGCCCACTTTCGACCCCCAGCGCCGTGGTCACAAGACATAAGAAAATAACCAACCCAAACATGATTTCAACGCTGATAGGCTTGCTCATATTTGTTATAGTCCCACCGGGCGAGCCCTTCCTCCTTGTCTTTCCTAGTCCGGCCTTGATTCGCAGTAATTAACAGCTGAATAATATCAGACCATTGTCCCAAGAGCACACAAGAACTGCAACATGGCTCGATTCGGCCTCGGACTGCAATCAACATGGGCTGAAAAAATACAAGAATCTTTGGTAGAAGGAGAAAAGCACCCTCATGTGCTGCGACCCAATGTTGTATTCGGCGACCTCTTGTCGATGAATGGCCTAAACCTGACAGGACGGCGACGTGCAGTGCTTGTTGAGACAGCAGTGCATGTCTAGGTACTTCTGCTGCTTGATAAAGAAATAACTGGAAATGGAGCTGTGCCAACCTCGGAGGAGTTTCGTGGAGGGGGAGTGTCACATTGGCACACATGCACATTTCTTTAGCAAAATCAACAAGAAGTTAGATCATGCAGAGTCCCCGGCTGAGAAAAACACTTGTTAGCCACATGATAACAGAAAACTCAAGGTGCAGCATTATTTCAATATATTGGTGGAGAATTTTGTCTAATGCAGTCTCGTCTCTTCCCTTACGAGCCAGCTCAAGGGGTTGATAGGACGTCGTGCCGAGGGGGTGATGTATGGGTTCTCATCTGTAAAGACTTCAAGTCCAGTGCCCATATGCACATCCAACAAATTTTAGCCGGCTCTACGTTGGCCCAGCTATCCACAAAAATACACACCCAAATTTCAATAGCGATATCTCAGCATTATGTTCTACATAATCAGAACCAGTCGGAAGAGAGGGTGCCATCGCCCCCCCTCCTCTCAGCTTGCAGTTTGAACCCAATCACTCCACCGACACCACATAAACCACTGGATTGGCAGCTGCTAAGATATCCGGAAATTAATTGCTCCTAGAAGGGGAAGGCGTTAATACAGCATAACTTTCCGGTCACATAGCAACCTCTGAGGTGAACTGTCAGGTATAAAACCCGTCAGACATCCTCCCAACAATCCATCCATTTGCAACCCAAGTCTTAAGTTCCATCTTGTCAAGACAGTCAGACCTCACAGAACTCACCCACAAATTCCTCAAGCTACCCTATCCTACTCATACAACGACTTTCACCACCATGCCTTCTACTATACCCTATGATCCTAGCCTTGTCCTGGCCAACGTGGTCGACAACAAGGCGCTTGATCTTATTCAAAAGATCTCAGAAGCCGCCGCACCCGCCGATGCTGCTCAGAACAATCTGAACGCATTGATTGCAATGCGTCGTAGCCTCGACATGACTCGAAACGAACTCGTCAACTTGGGCATTGACACGAACAAATGCAACGAAGAGCTCACGAAGCTGAATGATGATATTCTCGCTGCATCGGACGAATATGTCACGCAGAAGATCGCTGCCGAGAATGCTATCAAACCGCTTCGCTCAGAGATTAAGAGCGTCAACGCGCAGGCGGAAAGCCCAGTCGACTACACCAAAACACAAATCAAGTCGATGCCTCTTGCGTCTGATTCCATGAACATGGATGTTCAGTATTTTTCCATGGACTCGAACCTTGAGAGCGCTGATACATATGCCTCCACCATTGCCACCTTCGTCGCTGCTTCGACCAGTTGGATGGGAGTCAAAGCATCCAAGGATATGTCCCATGCTGCCCAGAAGCAGGTCTCGTCCCAGGCCCAAAAACACAGTCTCTCTGGCACCCTCGTGCTCTCCGTGTCCTGCACGCACAAAAACGCATCGGTCCTCGCACCTTTCGTGCTGAACCCGGATAAGGCCATTGGTACCTGGAACAGCATCTTCCCAGACGACTCCCTCGACCCAACCAACCGTTTGGAAATGATGAAATGCGCTCTCGACAAAGAGAGCCAGGGAAGCGCCAAACGCTATAGTATTCTCTCTGGTATGACGTTTGGTTCTTCCTTCGTGGGCATGGTGCACGTCCTCAACAGTACCGACACCAAGGTCAGCGAGACCATGACCAGCGCCGCTCAGTCATTGCAGGCGCAGATGGACTTCGGCGCATGGTTTGAGGCTCAGTCCGGCGGCTTCGGCGTTAATAGCTCTATCGCAGCTGATGTCAAGAACCTTCTCTCTTCGCAGAATGTGACCACCCACGTGACACTGATCTCTATGGGCGTTATCCCTTCGATGGTCGCCAGCGAAGTTAAGCTGGGCGTGCAGGCTTTTGCCAAGTTCGACCCGAAATCGAGCATGGAGGCTATCGCCCAGCTGCAGAATTCGACCGTTCAGGGTGAAGGCAGCCTTAAGTCGTCGGCGCAGGCGGCCCGCACCGGCAAGCAGATGGTGACCATGAAGGGCATGGAGATCAAAGCGGCCCTGGAAGGCCTGGCGGAGATCGATGACGGACACAACAAGATGCTAGACATCAACTCGATGATGTCGGCGCTGGACGACTACCTGAAGAAGGCAGCGGAGGGAACCTCGGGCGTGCCGCTGAATTACTTCTTGAAGGACATCACCAAGAAGGACCTGGCCGAGGCTTGGGTTGCGAAGTATTATCCCGGGCAGTACAATGCTATTACGCACGATGATCCAGCGCCGGGGAGCACTTAGTAGGGAGAGGAAAGCATAGGTTGATTTTCTAGCTTGTTTCCTTTTCTTCCTAAATTATTCTTTTTCTAAGTTGAGTTTTTTTTTTCCCCTAAGTTATTTCCTTTTTTCCCCCGAGTTATTTCCTTTTCTGATTTAATTCTTTTTTTTTAAGTCATTCTTTTTTCAAGCTTTTTCTTTCATATGTTAGTTTCTTCCTAAGTTGTTTGGTCTTTTTTAAAAACAACAATTTTAACCAAAAAAAAAAGGGTTTACCGCCAATGTTAGCTCAGCAAATTCTTTGTTTATCAAGCTTCGCTCTTTAAAACTCAACTTTATCCAGAAATACAAAGCCGCTCCTTTCCCCTGAACCGCTTCCAAGCTAAACATTGAACGGGATATCTTCTGTTATTATTTAGCAGCCTATGTTAGTGACAGGTGCATGGCCTCGGTGACATGAAACAGTACGCTGAGGATAGGCTGTGCTAGCTATCCTCGGTGTCTAACAGTACCGCTTTTCGTAGATACAATGTGCCCCGGATAGCTATAGTGAAAGCGACTTTGCGAATCTTCTGTAAACTGTGACACGGCAGAGGAGTCGTCGCACTGCAAAGAACCCTCGCTGGCACTTCGGTTCGTACGGCCGAACCCCCGATACGGCCGCAAAGGATACGACGGAAGGTTAAACACTTCGAAACCGGACAATGCACTAATCCTAAATAGATCCAAAACCTTTTAAAAAAAACAGGATTAGCTAGATGTACAAGGGGGCAAGTTGTTCCGGAAGTTGGAGATAGATCGGCGGGGGAAACCCTCTTCGGCAGAAGGAGGGAAGGCATCAGACCTTAAAGGACCAAGGAGAATTATAGCTGAATTGAAGCTTATTCCAAGCCCTTATTCCAAGCCCTTAATCCAAGCCCTTGTTACATAAACTTTGTCCAAGGTATCAACGAGAGAGAGGAGGCTTATCGATAGCTCAGTGTTTCCCTCCTGATCGCGAGAGTCCAGTCTAAACTTTTTATGTTGTCGAGAAACCTCGACTCCTCATAACATACTTGTGTAGGTAGGCATATATGTTTATTCTCAACATTTTAGGTAATCCGGTCGTCGAGGAAATTTCGATCATGAGATTATTCCAAGTCATCGATTCAATGAAGCAGAGCGGGCATAGGCTGGTATGTTCCTACCTAGGACTTGTAAGGGCTCAATCTACATTGCGCAGACATTGCTACAACACTTTCAACTCGTCATAATGAGGCGCGGAACAAGGAGAAACTCCTATTCTCCCTCTCCGGCGACGGCCCAAATTGTCACCATCGCCACCTATCATGGTCGATTCTGTGATTTCACAGACTACAAGTCAACTAAATACGGGAAAATAGGTACCAGAATAACATCATATCAGGCAGTCCTAGGTTTTGGGTCTACGGCTAGCATACCGGATAGCTCGGCAGCCACTGTCATACTGTCATGTTGTTGGGCTGGTCTCGATGATGATCACTTGCGAGCGGATCAAGTATGGACGCCTCGAGCATGGCAAACGAATTACCAATTAATCTTGGATACGAGAAAATCTCACTTGCGTCTTGAGCAGTACTCGGGCTCGATACTAGCGTCAGGCAGGGAGATACTTATTAGCAGGACTTTGCGATCCTGCTGCACTTACGCTTACGTGCAAGGTTCCTCTGAATGCGTATTGCGCTCAATCACAGTCAAAGTATTGCTCTGGGACTGGGAACTTAACTGGTTATATGGAATGCGATTGATTAACTATGAAAATATAGGGGGGAATAGTAGTGGCTGAGTATGTATCGAGAAAGTGTGCCTCCGACGTTCGTGAAGTCCATTACGTTTCGAATTCGGCTCCACGTCCGATTTGCCTCTAGGTTCACTTAGATGACGGGCACTACGCTGGATTGCCCCTAGGAAAATACTCAATCTGTATGCCAAGACGCCGAACCAACGAATCATCTTCGACGACTTCTCTTAGAGTACTGCTTAGAGGGACGCAACTGGTGGGATGTGCCGAGATGCCCCAACGCGCGTAACCTGTGGATATGTGGCGCCCTGCCGCAGCTTCAGCCGTCCCGTCAGCCGACCTACGCGAAAGGGGTTGAGCCGTCTAGTGTAGTCCCCGTCATTGGAGAGAGCAGGTGATTTCTAATCATCTTTCAGAAAATGACTTCTGCCTAATTCCCATTACGTATCGAAGGCTGAGAACTAGGCTGCCAATTGTCCTCGCTTCTCTCCTCATCTGGTGCTAAGCAGACATACCAAAAAAGATGGGCCTGTTGCAGTGAAGTGATGGTGGCATGAGCGGGGTTGAGCGCAGACGACATCATAACGAGAATGTCACCGAGGCAGGCTGAGCAGCCATAGTCCTGCGCTCAGTCGTGGCGAAGTCGGGGGCATGGGGTTAGTGGTTTGTCGTTGCGAGACAAACGAAGGGCGCGAGTCGAGAAACTCTTCTTGAAACCGATATTAATTATTGCGCACTGTCGCAGTGTATCACGACGGCCAGCGAGCCAGCCGTATAAGAACAATGAGCTGCCGCGCGAGATAATAGGTGTTCATGAATACCGCCATCAACTCATTCCCCATCAAAACCACATCGGCCTCAGATTCTCCCTGCGCTGTATCTTCAAGATGCTGCAATCGGTCTTAGTATTCGCTGCCTTGGTGCTCAAGTCCAACGCAAGAATCCTCGTCCCGGAACTCACCGGTCCGTATAGAGTCGGCACCACCGTCCTCGAGATCGTAGACAACTCCCGACAGGATCCATTCGCCGCGACTCCGCAGCCACGCGACCTAGTCGTCTCCCTATTCTATCCCACAGACGGCCATGGCCACGCAAGAGGCGTCATCAAGAACTGCACTCTCGTACCGCAGTTCCCCCCGGCCACGGCGGCCGTGCTGGACGCCGCCATCAACAACCCCGGCCTCGCGGAGACCCTCTTCACGCGCGCCTGTCTCGGCGGGCCCCTGTCCCGGCCGGACCTGCCCCTGCTCCTCGTGAGCCCCGGCCTCGGCAACAGCCGGCTCATCTACTCCGACCAGGCCGAGGAGATGGCCAGCCAGGGCTGGAACGTGGTGACGGTCGACCACCCCTACGACAGCGTGATCGTCGAGTACCCGGACGGCCGGGTCGTGTTCCCGACCGACTCCCCCACGGCGCCCAACGCGACGCTGGAGGAGTACCTCGACGCCCGGGTCAAGGACATGATATCGGTCCTGGACGCGCTCGAAGACCCGTCCACCACGTCCCGTATCCCCGGCCTCGGAGCCCCGTCGTCGTCGTACCCGAGGCGGAAGCTCAAGACGGCCAAGGTCGGCGCGTACGGCCACTCGTTCGGCGGCGCGGCGGCGCTGCAGCTGCTGCGTGACGACAGGCGGTTCCGCGTCGGCGCGGACCTCGACGGCGGCGTCTACGGCGACGTCGTGCAGAAGGGCACCGACCTGCCGTTCCTGTACCTGCGCCGCGAGAACCACACCCACGTCACCGACCCGACCTGGGCCGAGGCCTGGCCGAACCTCCGCGGGTTCAAGCGCGAGTACAGCATCGACGCCGCGACGCACGCCTCGTTCACCGACATCTCCGTCTTCCGAGACCTCGTGGGCGAGCAGGCCCTCGGCGACTACGGGCAGGCGCTGGGCGACGTCACGGGCACCAGGATGCTGGCTATCCAGACGGCGTTCCTGGGGGCCCTGTTCGATCGCTTCCTGAAGGGACGTGGCGGCGAGCTGTTGGATGGCGAGGGCATGCGTCGCTTCCCTGAGGTGCACTTGCAGAAGAACTAAGGGAGTCTCCCGTGATCCCCTCTTCGTTTAATTCCCACAATGGATACGGGTAATTTGGGTTGGAGTATAGACTTTTTGTATCTTTTGCAGCTACGCGGGATCCAATATCACATCATTCTATGTCGCGGCTTGTAATTATGGCCTTGGTCTTGATAACCATTAGCGAATAATATTTGAATATAACGGCAACGCCATCATGCCAACACTTCATTTCAAGTCCAATAATAAATAGTACAGTAGGTAACCTGGTCTCCCAGATAGATCGTCGCGCTCTCGAATCATTTTAGAACCCCATCATTATACACAATTTCTGTTTCCCTTAAAAGAACAGTTAAAACGTCGTCTCTAGTTTCGGGTAGTCTTTCGCAAGCGCGCCCAAGTCGGCAAAGATGGCCATGGAATCATCCTCCCTCAACGCCTCCATCCTATGCGTATCCTCGGCTTCCAGTCTCTCCATCTCCTCCCTCGGGGTCTCCTTGCTTCCCTCACCATCGTCGTCTTCCTCTTCCGGCGGGCGCGTAGCCTTTTCAATCCCGCTTGATTCGCCGATGAGCAGGACCTGCGAATGCACGTAGTCGAGATGGTGCGGCTGCGACGGTATCCACCGAAGTGCTCGAAATTCGTCTTGTACGCTGTAGTTATCACATAGAATTAGCCACCTTGTAGCTCGATAAATCATTCATTGGAGTCTGCTGGGATGAATTGGATTGGATTAACTTAACTCCGGCCTGGCCTGGCCTGGACTTACTCTTTGGGATACTCGGGCCCCTTGGGTAACGTCGTGCCCCGAGGCGCATTATACTGCGGGTTCCTAGTACTGATGATGAAGCTCCCCTGTTTCCGCAGCCCCAGCTCGGTCTGGACCTCCCCGAGCTCCGCCGGCAGCGTGATCATGTACGCGAGATGGCTCTCCCGCCCCGTCGTAGTGATGGCGTAGATGCCCTCGGCCGCGGGCGCAGCGGCCGGCGTGTGCCGGGTGCCCCTCGTCTTGGTCTCGTAGTCGGACGACGAGAGGAACTCCTCCTTGAGCGCCCCCAGCGAGGCGTCCGTCTTCGTCACGAAGGCGATCCACCGGTCCCGGCCGCTGCGCGGGAACACCTTCTTCGGCACCGCCAATAGTCGCGCGTTGCCGGCGTCCGGGAGGGTCCCCTCGCCCAGCTTGGCGTCTTTTTCGAGGGGGCGTAGCATCACTTTAACAGTTAGAGTCAGCAACTATACCTACTCCTTTGAGAAGCTCTAGTGGCTCCCAAAACATACTCCCGAGACAATTTGGGGAGCCCTCATGCTACTGGAACGGGAAGGAAATGACGCCGGCATTTACTCACTGTAGCTTCGCTGGATCTCACTCACGTCGCCGGGCTCGTCGATCCCCACGCGCCCGCGGAAGAAGAAGTATATGATGCCCTTCTCGAGGATGCTAGATGGAACTGCACCGTGGCGCGCACCCCGTTTCTCGGCAGTTCCCGACTTCTTCGCGTCTTGAACCTGAGTCTTATCATTCTCCTCCTCCTTCACGTCGGCTCTCGGCCCGTCTCGTGATTTTGGGGCCGCATAACCGTTCCCGTATGCCTCCGTGGGGCTGGATCTGTCAGTAGGCATGCATTGACATAATTACAGAGGATGTTCATGCAGAGGTCGATGACGAACCTTGGGATGGTGTCTTCAATAGTCCGCTGGTGCTTTTCGTCCTCTACCTTTACACGCTTGGAACCCGGGTGTGTCTTGTCTCGGATGTCGTGTTTCGAGCCCGCACATTGATCTTCGTCGTTGCCGTCGCCGCTCTTAGCGGCCGCCTTCTTCTCGGCGGCTCTCGTCGTGGTGGGCATCGTGTCGCGAATCGGAGCGGGTTCCGACTAGAGCTTTACGTCTAGTGACCAATGAATGATGAGAATAAGGTCTAGACTCCAATTAATTGAGCATGTAATTCGCCGATTGTTGTAGATGGATGCAACAAGCCAATTGCCAATTGCAACAACAACAATAAGTTCGCACGTAATGATATAAATCAAAAAACTTACTGCACGAGTCTCCTGATTGTCATGTTGCAGCAGACGAATTTAAATACCTACAGTGATAAACCAAGCTGCAAACCGAATTGTTGTGTCATCACCAGCTGTCTTCGATCATCATCACCGTGATGTCATTGACCGGGGGTAGCTATCAGCTTCTTTTAGTGCAGCCAGGAACATGTGTCAGACGTTGCCCAAGTCAGGTACCTACACTAATGACGTTGACGTTTAGTCGGTTCCTCTTCCGGCAAATGCCACGACGGGATCTTTCATCATCAGTACCAAACGGCAAGTTACATGCGACTTGCCGTCTCATCAGCATGAATGGTAGATACAGGGTACACCGCATCGAGCCGAGGAAGCGATGCCTATCGTTACATCAACAAACACAGCGGCTCTTTTTGGTACTGGAAATCGATTTTGTTACGTATACAAGATGGAGCCTCTCCATGTAGTCTACCTATCTAAGTCGAAAGCAAAGAAACCACTCCGCCTACCTAGAACAGATAACCAGCCTTGTCGACTTACACTTACACCGAAAAGATCGGCCGCCAGACCTTGACCACCATAGCCAGCACGATCCGCAAGTCGACCACTGCGGGTTCCCGCAGCTCGGCGCCGGCCGTCGTCTGATTGACCCACGAGAGCTCCCACCCCAGCAGCTCGGCGGCGAACGCGGCCTGGTCGTACTCGCCGGGGGGCGTGGCCACCAGGTAGTCCACGAACCTCTGCCACCGCGGCAGGTAGTACGTCGCGACGAGGCCGCTCCAGGACCGCGAGGCGTAGTCCGAGATCTGCCCCGTCGGCCCCCACAGCGTCACCTGGTTGCGGGCCTGGTACTCGAGGAAGTCGGCCGTGGCCGCGTGATGGTTCGGGTCCGACGACGCGTTGGCGGTCGCGCGGGCCGCCTTGATCCACGTCGACAGCCGGAAGTTCTCGTTCGTCGCCAGGACTGCGTCGAGGGCCCGGAGAAGCCGCGTCAGCTTCTTCCCTTGGGACTTGAGCGATGCCTCGCGGGAATGCTGCTGGCCCGCTGCCGTGTACGTGGCGACGAGCTGCTCGTAGAGCGGGATGAACGCGTTGCCCATAACTTGGCGCGTCCAGTCCACGAGGTCGTACTGGTAGGCTGGGTTGGAGTACAGCCGAGGCGCGTCGACGCCCGCCTGGTGCAGGAGGTTCCACGCCTTAACCACCACCGCCGGGTCGTAGTTGAGGAGTGTCGGGTGATGGCCCGTTCGGTTCAGAAGGTTGGTCGTGCTTGGCACGAGCTCGAAAATGGACTTGGGAACGGCGTTCGCGACGAGGTTGGTATTGTTGAACACGGTCGGTCTCAGTATCTCCCAGGCTTCATATACGCCCTTGGGAAGTCTGACACCGCTCGCCCCGTAGCGAGCGGTGACCCAGTTGCGGAAGTACTTCTTCGTGTCTATCGGGGTCTTGCTCCACGCCTGGTCAAGTAGGAGGTCATAGATGATTTCGTTGCCCTCGAGGCCTTCCGGAGTCAGGCCGAAGCCCACTAAGCCCTTGCTGGAGTGGAGCGCCTCGATTGCATTCGCCGTCACGTTCATGATTTGTCCGTACTGTGAAAAGAGATTAGCAAGTACCTTCGAGACGAGAGAGCTGGCCCGAGAACCGGAAACACACCAAGCCATAATTACCGCCGTAATCGTGGAGCTGGCACCAGATCCAGTCTTTTCCGTAGAAGGAATTGGTCCTCTGCCACTGCGGCTGGGATTCGGAGAACAGATCCAAGATGAGCATGTCGGAGTCAACGGGGACGCCGCCCAGAAACGCCTCGACGCGATCATTCGTCCAGAAAGCCGAGTTGGACGAGAATAACCAGCCCTGCATGATCCATATCGCGCCCGGGTCGGCCGCCTTTAGGGACTTCCAGGTATTCTTGCTCACGCTCTCGAGGTAGCTCAGGTCGCCCGACGCGGGGTTATTCTCGTTGAACTGGTCCAGGGTCCAGAAGTCCGTGACGTTACCGTAATAGGATATCTGCTTGGACACGAATCGAACCTGGAGCTCTTCGAACAGCGGGTCGAAGGGATCGAGGAAAGTGTCATTTGTATACCGCGTCGGAAAGGCCTCCCAATTCGAACCGTTCGACACGTTAGCTGAAGGAAAGACCCGGGTGATAGACCTGGGAGTATAGCCGGGGAATGCGGGCAGTATGGGCTTAATCCCCAGCTCGACCATACGAGCGACGATCTTCAGTTGCAACGCGAACTGGTCCTCCACCCACGACTCGGGCATCGAGCCGCCCCAGGACCCCTGGATGTTACCGAAGTGGTTCCAGGCGAGGAACGCCGGGCCGCTGATGAACTCTTCGAGGTCGGAGTCTGAGAATCCCATGTCGCGGAAGACTTCGATATAGATCTTCTCAAACCCGATCCAGGCAAGGGCCGTGTTGATTCCGCGAAGGGCCATCCAGTCGAGGTGTTCCTCCCATTCCTCCCATCCCCAGAATGCGAAGCTGTAGGATGTCGTCACTGCACCTCGTTAGCTATGGCCAACTCCTCTACCCACTGCAATGAACACTCACCAGTGTTCAGGTAGTACCGGTAAGGAACCACGCTCGAACCCACCAGTGGATCGGCGAGAACAGGGAGGTGCCGGGGCGCCTCATCCAGTTGGCTGCCGATAAACCACCAGATATCGACGTGAGCTTCGCTCGACAAGTAGGCATGAAGACTAAAACGCAGCGCCTTAGTTACGCAGGCCCTCCTCTCGTAAGCCAAAGAGAAGCCAATGCTTACCCAGCAAGCAGCGCGCCCACTGTATTGCCCTGCACGAGGATTTTCCCATCGCGCGTACTAGAAACAGCGTAGCTATCATTCACGCGCTCGGTGGCCGTCTCCGTCTGATCCTCAACATCATCATCGAAATCCTTTGCGATTTTAAATCGGAACGAATCAGCATGCCGCGGCAGACGGCGTCGGACCAGAGACTCAACGCCGGCGGTCGAAGTCGTGGTCCGGAGGGCGACGACGGCGCCAGCGGCCGCGAAAGCCCAGGCGATGAGATCGGAGACGCGCATGAGATCGATTCCGATGCGTCTTCTCCGCCGTTCTATTCCTGGGGGAAAAAAGTGATGTTTGTCTTACGCTGCAATTCACGGGCAAGACAGCCGCCCCGCCGACTTTTATTCTCACTTATTTAGCAGCCACCCTACCTTTTTCTTTGCAGGTGGCACACCTCTCACCGATTACCTATCTAAAACCTTGTAGGTAGGTATCTCATCCATCGCGATTGACAGGGCAGGGGTAGCGACGACGCGGCACGCCCAACTCAGCTACTCGGAGTCCGTCACCCAACATCTTACACTGTACGCCGTATACTGTACCGTGGGCGTAACGTGCCATCCTCTGGATGTGTCACATGGTATATAAGTCTCTAGCCGTCTAATAACTGGCAGGTATTCGAACATCTTGAAGCAATCTCACTTCCCTTTAATAGCTTCTTTTTTCACCAGTTTTAGAAGAGCGATCCAATAATCTGCCAAGGAGACAGCTCGTGCCTAGACTAAGTAAGCACTTAAATAGATCACACTAACTACCACTGAAGTAGACCAGGGGTAAGGGGATTTAAATGGAAATAAACATCTAATCTTACCTGCCCTACCTATTCTAGTCTAGTATCTAGATGATCTTAAATCCTCTTGAACACGCCGCTTCCAGGACCGATTCGGAACGCGTAGCAAAGTGCTTGTTTACCCGCACTAGCGGTAGTTTCTAACATAGCATCTGGAAGCCTAGAGAGTGTGTGCGTAGGGAAGTACGATCCGAAGCAGTACCTAGCCGCATTCTAGGTCCAACCTCTCAGAGGAGAAGTCGACGACACGCATGCTCTAGACCTAGGGAAAGGCACGATAATACGAAACCTCGACATTCTGGCCGCCAATTGAGAAGAGGAAAAGCACCGTCTTCAATCAGCAGCAGTTTGAGCCCTCCCCATTACCATAACACAGCGCCAATTCACCCCCCATCGTCGTGTCATTGATCGAATTGGATTACAATTTCACAGGTAGTTAAGTCTCTCAAGGTGAACATATATCATTGTACCCCGGCAAGTGTAAAGAATCTGCATAGTTCAAGTCTTGATTTCATGGCTTCGTCTACTTTCTGAGACTGTAGTACAATTCACGAGATCGGATCCCTCGCCCGCAGCAAATGACATCGCTTGTTCGATGAGGATGCTCCCTTGGTCACGAACTCAGATTGGGGTCATTTCTACCTGGAATCCGCTACCACTGGATCGCCTTCGCTGGATGACGGCTACCCGCTGGCCGTTCCATCTCTTATGCTCAAGCCTTTTTTCTGATGGGGATCTCCTTCGTCAATTCCTTGGTAAACGGAAGGAAGCTGCGCTGTCCAGGGATGTACTTCCGTAATACTTCCGGCACGATGAGACCGTCGGCTGTCTGGTAGTTTTCCAGTATGCAGCAGAGGGTTCGCTCCGTGGCGCAGAGGGTCTGTCACGTGTTAGCTAGACAGGACGCACGACGAGGGAGAGTGCTACAATGCATAACATACTGCGTTCAGGGCATGTGCGTAAACCTTCTTCGTGGCATCAGGCAAGCCCTTTTGTCTCTTGGGCCCGAAGCGGATGCCCAGCTCGCGCGTCTGGTAGTCGGTGCAGTTGGAGCAGGAGACGAGTTCCTTGTACTCTTTCTGGAAGGGGAAGGTGGCCTCGAGGTCGTACTTGGCGGATGCGGCGTTGTTCAGGGCCGACGACACGATGGACACGACGCGGTAGGGGAGTTCGAGGGCCTTGTAGAATTCCTCCGAGGTCTGGATCATATCGTCGTAGTGCTTCCAGCTGTCCTCGGGGTTGCAGATGACGAATTGCTCGATCTTCTCGAACTGGTGTATTCTGAACAGACCCCACGTGTCGTGGCCATGCTTGCCGGCCTCTTTCCGAAAGCATGTGCTGTAGCCGGCATACTTGATGGGTAGATCGGAAGAGTTGAGCCACTCGTCGGAATGGAGGGCGGAAAGCGGCTGCTCGCTGGTGGCGATAAGGTACTTCGCATCACCGCCCTCGTTTTCGGTGATCTTGTACAGCTCCTCGTCGAACTGAGAGAGCTGGGCCGTCTTGGCCATGTAGGCGCCGTCCATGAAGAAGGGCGGCTGGTTGGGGGAGTAGCCCTTGTTGAACAGAAACTCGAGGCCGAAGTTGATGAGGGCCTGGTTCAGGAACAGCCCCCAACCCGTCAGACAGTAGCCTCGGTGGCCGGCAAGCTTGGTACCGCGCTCGGGATCGTAACCTTCGAGTCGGGCAAGGACTTGGTGATGGCTGAGCAGGATCTCGGTCGACTTGGCGGTCTCGGGGTTCCAGGTGCGGATGACGGCGTTGTCGTCCTCTGTGGCGCTGACGGGGACCGAGTCGTGGACGTAGTTGCCGACGGTCCTGAGCTTGGCGTCCAACTTCTGCTGGAGCTCGGCGGCGGCGGCCTCCTGGGCGGCGCGTCGTTGGGCGATCTCGTCTTTCTGGGCCAGCAGATCGTCGATGCCCTCGCCCTTCTTCTTCCTCGCCGTGATATTCGTCTGGACCGTCTTGAGCTCGGCGCCGATCTGGGTCGATGCGTAGAGCGTCGTTCTATGGACTTCCCAGAGCTCGATGATCTCGTCGACGATCTCGGGAGGCGCACCGCGCTTCACCTGGCTCTGTCGAATCTTTTCCGGGTCGCCGCCACGCGACGTGATGAAGTCCAAGATGTCGAGCATCCTGAATTCTGTGGGCCGACTTTATGTCGTTTCTTGGAAAAGAAGAAGGCAAAGGAAAGATAGAGGCACAACTGGTGCACACGAACAGGTATTGTTTGAGGACAGATTAGCTCGACACAAATAGTGAAAACTAGATGGTTAGATACTAAGAATCGGCAAAGAGCAGATGCCCCACCTGTAAATTGTACGAGGGGTTGATGGTCGTACCTTGGAGGCTGGTGGAGGGGTAATTCTTCGACCCAGATTTTCGGAGCACATGTTTTCGTACTCGGAGAACAGCCTAAGCCTAGTTTGGAAGTCCCCCCCCCCACTACACGTACCAATTGCTTTAAGCTATCTTGCACTTTAATATTACAACTGGCATAACTTTTTTATTATTTGCTGTATGATTATATAAGCAGCATGTTATTTTTTATTAAACTTTTCTTTATTTTTTAGTGCTCATTATATGCTGCTGCAACCGTTCGTTTAAAAGCTATTTATGTTGCAAATTTAAAAGCAAATAGGGATAGGTACATAGGTACATTAAACTGTTGCTACTTTTAAAGTGCTCCACTTGCTGTACCAAATTGGTTATGATTGGAGCAATTAGTAGATGTAGTGGGGGAACTTCTAAACTAGGCTTAGGCTGTTCTCCGAGTACGAGAACGTGTGCTCCGAAAATCTGGGTCGGTAATTCTTAGTACCTAACTTCCGGGTACGGGGTACCTTGGCTACGCTAGTGAGTCATGGTGGAGGGCGGACAACGCCGGCAGAATACCTATACTGATTACATAAGGTAAGCACCTAGGTACTATGTAGGTAGAATGTTGGAAGTGCAACAGAAGCCCCTATTCCTGTTTTCTAGAGGAGCATTCAACTCCCCCTCATGCAATCACAGTCACCCATTATACAATTCGATCAGGTCCTATAAACGACCAGCCCTCGTACTCAAGTACATGCCCCCTGATAAGTAGGTAGTTTAATAATCAATGCGAGAATGTAGTAGAAACGCCGCCAACTCCCCTACAACTCACCTAAAACTCGCATTACCACCAGGACGCGCTCCAAGTATTGCAGAGGCAAAACATACAAAACAGACAGAAATTCATCAAGCACTATAGACTATTTATTGTAAAGGAATAAATAATCATCTCTTCAAAATTATTTAAATCGTATCATCTACCTATATATGATAAGCCAAGACGAGGACACCACGAGCGACACTCCATGGAAACCCCTATAATACCAGCCCATGCGGCGCCTTGAACCCCTATCAAGCCTGCAGCGCCATCTCCTCCCTCGCAGCATGGCTCCCGCCCCTCCAAGCCATCGTATGGGCCTTGTCCTCGGCAACCGCCCTCTCGCCGCCGACGGGGCCCCATCCGCCTCCGCCGGGTGTGTTGACGATGATGCGATCGCCAGGCTTCATGGGCGCGCTGTTCTTGGCGCCCATGCTGATGCGGCGCTCTTCGAATTCCTCTTCACCTTCGCCTTTACCTTTATCTTTATCACCGACGTGTCGCCCCTGTGCCGCGAGGTCCTTCTCCGGGTTCGACCTCGCCACCCTCCGCACCCAGATGTTCAGCCCGCACTCGGCGTCCTCGCCGCCCGCGAGCCCGTACGGCCGGTACACGCGGCGCTCGCTGAGGATCGACACCTGCACGGGGATGCGGAACTCGATGTCGCGCACCACGCCGTCGCCGCCGCGGTGCTGGCCCCTACCGCCCGAACCCTCGCGGATCGAGAACTCCCGCAGGATCACGGGGTACCGGCGCTCGAAGACCTCCGAGTCGGTGATGCGCGTGTTGGTCATGTGCGTGTGCACGCCGCTCGTGCCCTCCCACGTCGGCCCGGCGCCCGAGCCGCCCGCGATGGTCTCGTAGTACCCGAACCCCTTCACCTCCGTCTGCCCGGACACGTTGCCGCCGAAGCCGAAGGTCAGGTTGTTGCAGTCGCCCTGGCTGGCGGCGCAGGCCTCGAACGCCTTGAATATCACGTCCGTGACGCGCTGGCTCGTCAGCACGTTCCCGCCCACGACGGCGGCGCCCGGCGACGGCGACAGGAGCGACTTGGGCGGGATCTTGACGTGGATCGGCTTCAGGCATCCCTGGTTCAGCGGGATGTCCTCCGATATCAGACATCGTAGGCAGTAGATGATGGCGCTGTACGTCACGGCCTCCGGCGCGTTGACGTTTCCGTAGACCTCCGGCCCGGTGCCCTCGAAGTCGAAAATGGCTTCGCCTTTCTCCGGGTCGATTGTCACGCGTAGGCGGATCGGCGTGCCGTCGTCCATGTAGTCCACCGATGATAGGTCCTTGCCTTCAAATCTCTTATAAACATCCTTCAACAGGCTTCTTACACATTGTTCGGCGTTGTCCTGGATGTTCACCATGTAGAACTGGACTGTATCCTCTCCGTACTCTTGTATCAGACTCTCGATAAGCGAGATGCCTTTCTGATTCGCCGAGACTTGGGCCCTGAGATCGTTGATGTTATCTGCTAAGCATCGAGTACCACTGCAACCGGGGTATTCCGCCGGCTCCTTGTACAACAATTCCGTGATCCTCTCCTCATTGAACTTCCCTTCACTCACTATCTTTTCGCTCTTGATCGCTGCGCCTTCCTGGAAGAGCTCACGCGAGTGCGGTGGCATGCTACCAGCTGTAATACCACCAATATCCGCATGGTGCGCCCGCGAAGCCGCATAGAACAGAATCTTTTCGCCTTTCGCGTCGAAAGCCGGCATCAAGAGGGTGATATCCGGCAAATGTGTTCCGCCGTATGAGGGGTGGTTCGAGATGATGACATCTCCTTTCTTTAATCTGCCCTCCCATATCTTGGCCTGCGTTCTGACACACGTCGACATCGACCCTAGATGGACAGGTAAATGGGGGGCATTCGCAACTAAGCCTCCAGTGGCATCGAAAATGGCACACGAAAAATCCAGACGTTCCTTCACGTTAGTGCTAACACTTGTCTTTTGGAGGGCTCTGCCCATCTGCTCTGCGATCGCCATGAAGCGATGCCCGAAGATGCTGAGCATTATAGGGTCCACCTCTCGCTCGCCAGATCCTGTCTTCTGTGACCTATTTACACGTTAGCTCAAGACATACAGCCACCTGACGGAATGCATACTCATCCTTGCCGCGGCCACTCTCGAGGCTGATAATAACATGTGTCTGGAGGATCAAAGCTTTGGCATGAGGAGTGACCACAATCGTCTGAGTTCCGTCGGCGAGAATAGCCGGGCCGTCAACTTCATCGCCGACAGCTAGATCTTCCAATTTGTATATAGGGGTCTCGCGGCGGCCGCCTTCGAAGTACACCTGGGATTTGCCATGCGCTTTCTTGTCCCCGATAGACTGGCGTTTGACTTCTTTCAGTTGTTGGTCAACTGTCTTATCCTGGTACCGGAAACTCTTGCCTATTCCTCTCACGCGGACGTCATCAACAATAATGTCCCGCTCGTCGAGAGTGAAACCAAATTCATAGCGGTGGTGTTTCACAAACGCCTTGCCAAAAGCCCAATCATCGCCGTCAAAGAAAGCTTTAGCATCCTCTTCGTTAGGCTTGATGATCATAAGGGCAGACTCGGTCCCCCGATAGCGCATGTTGAGGTACTCTTCGAATACGACTTCTTCATCTTGGAACCCCTGATCTCGAAGTGCTTGTCGCGACTTATCCTTGAGTTTTTCCATCTTGCCCTTTAATTCGTTGACAACCTCGCCTTGGTCGTTCCATACTTTCGATTCCGGTTCTTGCCTTTCGTCCACGACATCTGCTAAAGCCATACCGTATGCGGATAGGACGGAGGAATATCGGTGCACCAGGATTTCTTTGATCCCGAGAGCCTCTGCAATAGCTACCGCATGCTGACCACCTGCCCCACCGAATGTTGCGAGGCGATGCTTAGAGGAGTCGTGTCCCTTGGCCTCGGTGATGGATCTGATAGGTCTGGTCATGGCCTCGTTCGCGATGGTTAGGAAGCCGTAGGCAACCTCATCCAAGCTCATGTCTTTCCCCGTCTCCTTGTTAATCTGATCAGCAAGTTCCTGGATTACCTTCTTGCTGGCCTGGTAGTCCAACCCCTCATCTTCGTTCTTGCCGAAAATCTTGGGGAAAAACTCGGGCAATAGACGACCAAGGAACAAGTTGGCATCCGTCACTGCGGCAGGGCCGCCTTTGCGATAGCAGGCCGGGCCTGGGTGAGCGCCAACGGATTCGGGGCCAACAACAAAGAGCCCGTTCCTGAAGAAAAGTCGACTTCCACCTCCGGCAGCAACGGTATTGATGTCAAGCTGTGGGGATTGAATGGTAACGCCAGCTGTCGTCGTCTCAAAAACATGCTCATATCGCCCCTCCCCATACCGGGAGACGTCCGTGCTGGTACCGCCCATGTCGAAACCGATAACAGGGATCTTAGTCTCCTCGTCGTAACTTGTGATCGCATAGCCCACTACGCCACCAGCCGGGCCTGACAAGATAGCTTTGAGACCCGTGAACTTATCTACGTCGACCAATCCGCCGTCACTCTGCATGAACTCGCATCTCGCGCCCTTATCACCCTCCTCTTTCAGGACACTTCGTGTACCCAGTCCACCAGCGAAGCCTTTCTGGAAACCAGCGATGTACTTTTTGATGGCCGGGGTAAGATACGCATCGGCGCACACACTCGTCGCCCGGGAGACAAGCTTAATCATGGGCATCAGCTCATGACTCAGCGAGATGTGCTCGAAGCCGACTTCTCTTGCGATCCTACCCACTAAGGCTTCGTGGTCGGGGAAAGTGTAGCCGTGCATCAGACAGACGGCTATGCTTCGAATACCTTTATCGTGAATGCTCTTAAGTTGCTCCCTTATCTTGTCCTCTGTGGGCCGTTGAAGAACACGGACAGCTTCGCCCGACAGACCCATGACTAGATCGGCTTGAGCGGCCTCTGGAGTACTAGCCCTCACCTCGGCCTTTGTGACGCTCCGCTCCGGGTCTTCCGCGTAATCTTCAAGGGTCACTCTCTCGTCCACCTCGACGACCTCCTCGTACAACACGTCGGGCTTCTTGATAGCGAGGTCGAAAATCTTCGGCCGACTCTGGTTCCCGATTGTGAGACAGTCGCGAAATCCCTTGGTGACTACGAGGGCAATCTTCTCTCCTTTCCGCTCCAGCAATGCATTTGTCGCCACTGTGGTGCCCATGCGTATGCTGTCAATCTGCGAGGTGTCCAGGGCTTCGCCACGTGGAATTTCGTTCCCTTGAAAGTGGCTCATAATGCGCCGTATCCCCTCCAGCGGCGCATCTTCGTAGTTAGCGGGGTCTTCGGATAGCAGCTTTATCACGATGTCCTGGCCGTTCAGCGTGCCCACGCAGTCGGTAAAGGTGCCACCGCGGTCTATCGCGATGCGGATTCCGCGTTGTTGTCTATCTGCGGAGCCCATTGTGACGGCGAGGCTGGCTGCTTTGACGAAAGAGAGAGGATAAGTGAAGAGAAAGGGCAAAGAGGTTGGGACAGGGTGGAGGGGTAAGTTCGTTGATGAAGAGACAAGTCAATTTCAGTGAGAAGAATTGACATTTAATAGTCGTGTGATAATTGCACATCTAGAGGCCGCCCTCTGCTAATAATTTCACCTAACGTGATCACATCAACCACCACGATATACCAATGGAGAAGGGACCCCGTCGGAGGCGATCGAGCTTATGAAATGAGGTCATACAGGGCTAGATTAGGTAGAATGTATTGGACCCCCACCATTTTCCAGCTGCCCCGCAGAGCTCCGAGTCCCAATGAATGATTGGAGATTGAACCCTGGATGATTAAGACGGGGCCGACGAGGACAAAAAAACCTTTGACCTTCGGAGACGGAAGTCCGTCCGTCCAGGTACTCTCAGTATTAATAACGTCGCGCCACGTTCCATTAGCGCGCTTGTTTTGGACCTGACTTGAGCTCGAAATTGAGGGCCATCAATTATAGTGAGTTTTAAATCACTATTTCTTCTTCTACGACACGCGACCAGTCAAGCTAAATGTCACAACGTTGATTTCGGCCTTGTTCAAATCATGCCTAGCACCAAATACATCACTAGTGTACATGGGGAATCACTTATACGCCCAGAGGCCCGTCGTATCGTACTTCTTGTTCACATAAAACTCATTGCAGCCGGTCGTGATGAATCGCCTCATAACTAAATCACTATAGAGGACTTAGTGCGTAACCACTCGTACAGCTTGTAAGATCAGGCCGAAAAACAGTCCTCGGGCGACTTCTTCGATCTGCAGGCAGTCGAAAACACGGCCTAGTGCTTCGTTAGTAGCTGACTGGCCCATGATGCCCATGAGCGCAGCAGGGACGCTGCTCTGGATGAAGAGCTTCCTCGCCTTTTCTCGGAGCTCCTCTTTTTCTGCGGGGGTGAGTTCGGCTGGCCACGCCCTACGCTCTTCTTCCGTGGGTAGTGAGTTTTCCCGAAGCTTGCGTATATGTGCGGCAATACCGTCGTCTGATGTATTGGCATCCAGCAGCGACCCCTGAATCAATGACTGAATAGATATAAGGGAGGGGTTCCCGGGCCGTAGCAAGAAGGATTTCGCGGCTGTAAGGAGTGTTCTCCTAATGTTCCATGCCGAGGACAACGTATAGAGCTCATTTATAACGGCGAACAGAAGTTCGATTGCCACCCGCGTTTCTTGTTCAGAAAGCGGAGGAAGTTGTTTGGCTAGACGCTTAACGCCGCCATTCGTTTGCGGTGGTCTTCCCTGTTGATCTAAAGACGTACGCTGATCTAGAGACGTACGGGACGGAGAGGCGAACGTGTTGCTAAATCTCGGGTAGCTATCCATACTAGGCCGCGTACTGGTTGGCGAACCGTAATCATCGGTGATTTCGTTGGGTGGCGGTGGCAATTTTAAATTACTGAGGCTGACTTCCGAGGGCGATCGAAAGGGTGAGCGAGCTGCGGCAGCACTTGAAGCTCGACTATGTACACGACTGCTAGCCGCGCTCACAGACGATTTTCGATCCCACCTATCGGCGCTGGCTGGGTGTAGAGTACTGTCCAAATCTAAATCTGCTTGCGATCGTCGTCGATCCATGGGAGGTATCCTGCCGGGTTGTACAGAGACTATCGAAGATCTCTGGCTATCAAGGCTATCTCTTGGGATTTTCGGTCCACTCGTTGTCGAGGCAGTGTCCATTCTTGGAAGGACGGGTAACGACACCGGTCGCGTACTGCTTGGGCTGAGCGAACTGTCGCCTTGTGTCGTTTGGATTTCCTGTAAAGAGCTATTCGTGGCCCTTTTTGGGCCCAGCCCGATATTGCCAAATACTCCCGTCATCCCGCCCATCACCACCTTACCGCCGTCCAGGGCTCCTTTCGGGGCGTTTTGAATGGCATCGAGCATTCCCTTTCCCATAGATTCGAAAGAAAAGCCACGATTAACACCCATTTTGGGATCTTGCCCCTTGTCAAGGAAGCGTTTCATAGCTTCGGATTCAGCTAAAGATTTCTCGCTACAGGCATTCCGCACATATCTCTCCATTTCACCTCGTAGTGATGACCTAGTATGCAGCTTCCAGCTTGGGAATAGTGAATGTGCCTCTAAGAATGCCGTTGCGCCCGAGATATTTGCTATTCGTCGTAAACTCTCATGGAGGCCCTCAAATTGTGGATATGTTTTCATGACCATCCAACCAGGATAGTGGGAAGCGGATGGTTCAACTTGCAAGAGATATTCCCAATTCGGCTTGTTTCGCAACCGGCCATTGTCGGATGTTCCATCGTCATGAATAGTGATAGAAGCATTGTGGATTGTAAGAGGGGGAGGCCTAGAAGGCGTGCCATTCTCAACTTCATCATCCTTGGCCGGCGGGACTAGCTGATCAAAGCTCGTAAAGGGTTGAGCTGAAGTTGATTCCTGGTTCCGGGGCGAGCTGGAGGGGACAGGGGGACGAGACGAGCGCGAAGCGATATCAGTGCTACGCATTTGCGATGAATCGGGCCCAGGCCCGTTACCAATTGTTGGCCGGTCTAGTGTTCGGGTCAAGTTGTTGTTTGAATCCACCGTGGATACGAGGTCCCTATCGGGAATCCTTGCTCTTAGGGCGCCTTCCTCGCTCAAAGCCGGCTCTGACGTGGGTTTCGGCTTGTCAGCTTCAGCGATCATTTCATTGAGCCTTCTCATTTCTTCCGTAGCCTTTTCCATCTCTTCGTCTGCTTTTGACAATTTCTTTCTGTGGACCATTTCTTTCCGACGCTGTCTGTCCAATTCATATGAGTTTCGGTTACCTCTTGATAAGGCGATGTTCCCCACGTTTCCATCGACGTCGCCAAATGCCTTCTGATCCTGGATAGCTTCGTCAATGGCTTGGGAAAGATCGGTTTCTCCCGATTCTAGCAGATATACAATCCAACCGTTGATCCATTCCGCCTTGGAGCAACTTTGCAGAGTACCTTCGAGAATGATGGTTGCTAAAATCTCCCTGAGAAAGGCTCTGGCAGGGTCACAGTCGTAGGTAGGTCTCTCCAGGAAGTCAAGCAGATCCTCTGCCACCATCTTGAATTTCGCTGCTTGCTGTCGCTGGTCTAAAAGATTTGATAACGGCGCGTCTGTGTGAGTAGCTAGGTAGTTGTAGATGGCGTCGGCAGCGGTCATGTGCGTGTTTGCTGGAAGCTCGGAATATGCAGCTGCCATCTCGGAGAAAAAGACGATAATGATGGAACAGGAGTGAGTGACAAAATCAACAAAGGCATCGGCAGGTCGCTTGCGCCTCAGTCTGTTGGAGAAGCTCAGGATGAATTGTGTGAGCACTTTGCGACAAGCGAGGGGGAATGACTTATCCGATGGTACGATTGGTCCGTACCACCAGTCAACATAGTTCCGAATAACCGCGTCAACTATTGTATATAATGCATCCCGTGTTTCAGGCGGGAATTCATCAAAGCTCTGTGCTAGGGTTATGGAATTCTCTCCTTCGTCAGGCTCGGACTTGGACTCGACGCGGCCATATCTGCTATCCAAGAGGCGATTTAGAAGCGCTTGCCCTTGTTCTCCGCGAATTGCCAGCGCCGCTTCAGGGTTTTGCGATTCCCAGGTCACAAATAACGTCACCCCAGCAAAGGCCCCAATCAGCAGCAACCCTAGCTGGCCGAGAATGAAGTATGTCACGGCAGCGAGCGCCGCACCGATAGCGCCGAGGGTGCCGGGCGTAGCCGTCGAGAGAAATTGGAATACTCTGGTCGCAACGTCATCTTGCTGGTCAACAGAAGGCGCAAAAGAGTCGTTTCTTAGATCCGTCGGTGGGTTCGTCGGTGGGATGGTTGGCTCGATGTTCGGCGCCGCGTGCGCATGGTCAGAACCTGACGCCGTAGGATGCGCATCCATCGGTGAGCTCTGGGATTTGGCGGGAGAATTGACCGGCGGTTCACGGCCGACGTCGGTCATTGGAGGTCGTAATTCGATATCGCGAGAACAAACGGGCTGAGAGGAGGCGTAGGCATCAATAGGGCGGCGGGCATGTCAATGGATTCCGGTGCGTTGGCAAGCCAGACCCGGCAAGATGGGATAACGAAGAGGTCAGTGTATATCACAACGTTACGGTGAAGACTGAAGACTGAAGACTCCCACATGAGAATTCAATTCGCTTGATATTCATGATCTGGGAACAGCACATGAACGAGTGTAGAGGACGAGAAACCAGGGCGAAAAGCAGAAGCTAGAAAGATGTCATCTTTAAGTTGAACTGTCATGTAGAACTCATTGATGAGCCTCGAACTTGTTGAAGAACAGAGGTACATCAGGGTAGGTACCTGGTATTGGAAGGTATCGATGCTGCCCCTTTTAGTTAAAAGTACGTATGAGGTATATGTGTGCGTTCTGGGTCCCCGTCTAGTTAGATCCGTGGCTTACAAGTCAGTAAGTCTACAGATTGGTACTAAAATGGGTGATAGATTGGAAGAAGAAAAGACTGGGAAGTCCTCCCCTTATACTATGTACTTATACTAAAAAAACAGTGCAAAATAACATAATTCTATAGGTTTTTATCTCGGACTTTTTTTTAAAAGTCCGTATTTATTTTAAACGGTATTATCTGCAGTATTATTTGATTTGCCTAAATACCCGATCTGTATTATTAAACCTTTCGATTTATATTACTAGCCTTTGTTTAAAGCTTTTATTTTTAATAGCTATAACTACTTTTTTTATTAAATAGTTGCTTTTAACTATTTTAGCCCTTTAATTAGTTTAATTTAGCGGCCTGCTAGCATTAGAGATGTTTTAGCTTAAAAACGCCGTTTTTAGCCTAAAAACGCGTTTGCTAGGCTAAAAAAGTCTATGCCTTTATTTTGCGTTAAAGTTTTTTGATTAGCCGGTGATTTTATTAAGTTTAGCTTAGCTAATTAAGTTTATTATAGCTAAATCTATTAATTTAGCTATTTTATTGCTTTTTATAATTGCTGGCGGTCTTGCTTTAGTATTATTTTATTAGCGTATTAAAAGCTTTATATAAAATGCCCATTATTGCTATACGCTAGGAAAAAGTTAGTGTTATTATATTTATTTAGCAATTAAATCCTTTTAAAACTTTTTAATTTATAAGTATTACTATAATAATAATTAATAATTGCTTAAAGCTTATTATAATAAAGCTTTATTTTATTAGCTTTTTACTATATGTAAAAGATTTAATTATTAGGTACGAAAATGTAAATTAAGCTTTTTTTTTTTAAAAAATAAGCTTTAACTTAATTTTTTAAAGCTTTAAAGCTATTAAAATAATTTTATACCCTTAGTGCTTTATAATTTTTTGCCAAACTTTTTTAAAAGTCGTACTTTTTTCCCTCGGTCTTATTTTATATATATTTCGCAAAGTCTATAACCGCTTATTATTACGGAGGTTGTATGCCGAACAATAAAAAGTAGCTACTATAGCTACTAGGCTTTAGTATTTAGTTATAGACTTTAATAGCGCGTTAAAAAAAAGAGAGCATATTATAAAATTAGTAAATCAGAAACTTTTATAAAATAATTTGTTTAATATTTTAGTTAGCTTTTTTAACTTTGCCGTTGCTATAAAGCCTTTTAAATATAATTAATTTTATTACTAAGCCGTTAGCCTTATGCTAAACGGTAGCTTTATTACTAATAAAAACGCCTTTATTATCGCTTATTTATTTTTTTAAATAGCTAAATAATATGCCGATCCGGTTAATTAAAGGTTTAATACTTTTAAAGCTAGCGTTTAGCACTACTATAGCTTTTACCTAAGCTATAATATATTTAACAGCTATTAAAACTTATATACTACTAATAAACGTATAGTTAATCGCTTAACGTATTAACGGCGGCGGTGGTATAATAAGCTATAGATTTAGCAGTTTATTTAACGGCGGCTTTATTAATTAGCATTAGGCACACTTTATAACTGCCTGCTGTGCTAAAAGCGTTAACTCTAGGTGTTAAAATTATTTTACTAATTTATAAAGCATAACTTTTATAATTATATGCCTTAGGTCAATATATATAATTTTAGCTGTGTAAAGAAAGTTTATAATTTTTAAAACTTTTAATAGGCTAACCGCTTATATAGCGGTGCCTGTAGTATATAGCGGGTTTTTAAAAGACCTACTAAACTTAGCTAATTTATATAGCTTTTTTTAGTGGGCTACGAAGTGCTACATAGCCTAGTCTGCTTTAATATTTAATAGCAGTTATGCTTTAAATTATAAAAATTTAAAAATAGCCTGCAAATTAATATAATTTAACTGGTATAGCTTTATAACTTTTTATTTTAAAGCTTTTAAATAAAATGCAAAATTAAAATAAAGTTTATTTATTAGCTAAAAAAAGTTTAAATTCGGCTTAAAAAGCCAGTTAGCTAGAACGTTCGACTTGCTAGTATAATATACTATTTTAATACAGTAATATTTAATAAAGTTAAAAAAACATACTATCTGCGCCGGCTAATCTGTTTTAGTTTTAATTAACTTTAAAAACTTATAATTTATATAAACTGTTATATTATTTTTTTTAACTTAGTGCTTTTAATATTAAAGCGCTAGCATAATAGCCAATAACTCCTTTTTTTAAAACAAATAGTAAGTCTATTTATTTTATAATTTTTTAAAAAAATAAACAACTAAGTATAAAGTCGTTTTATCGCTATTAAAATGCAGCTATATAAGGCAAGCTTTTATATGCTTTTAACTAAAGTTTATATTAATAACTAATAAAAAAAGCTAATTAAAAACTTTAATTACTAGTATAATAATTATAGCTTTTTAAATTGCTTTCTACGCTTTTACCGCTTACGGCATAAGTTCTACCCGTTGGTTTTTCGGACCTTTAAACAAACTAATAAAAAGTCCGGCTAACAGTAAGTAATTGCTAATTAGATAATAAAAATAACCGGCGGTATTAATAAAAGCTCTAATATTAGTAATAGTTTTTAGCCTCGGCTTATTTTAAACCGCGGCGATTTTTTTAAAATCGGCTTTAATCTTTTTAATTAAAATATTAAAACTAAAAAAAATACCTCTGGTTATAAAAAAAAGCGACTTAGCTAGGTTAATTATAAGCTTAAACTTTATTAGCTTTGCGAATATAAAGCAAATACACTTATAAAGTTTTTTTTTAATGTTTTTCTATATGCAGATATTATTAAAAAGACCGGCTAGAAAATCGCAAAAAAGCTTTATAACTTTTTTTATTAATGCTTAAAAAGTCGTAGGTACATTATAAAAACTAAACAGTATAACCAACCATTTATAAATGCTAAAAAATATAATAAACACGGTTTTTTTAATATTAAATTTATAGATTTTAATATACTAAAAGCTGTCTTTTAAGTCAATAAATCTATATTAAAAATGCCCTGCGGCCTTTTAGATCTGGTCTATCGCGTTAGGCAGCAGGTATGCTTTTTTTTTTATAATTTTATTTATTTCTTTATAATTATAATAAAATCGCCAAATTATATTTAAAGCTTATTTATTAAATATTACGCTACTGCTTAGCGTCTTTTTCGGTATTAATAACGCCGGCAAAGCTTATGCTTTTATACCTTTGCATATATATAGCCCGAGGTGCGTTTTAATAAATTTTTTAATGCTTTTTTTTAGGCAGGGCTATACCTACGAAAAAGCAGGCAAATCGAAAGAAAGTCGCCTATATTAATATAATGTTTAGTTTTAGCAATAACGTCTATACGTTATTATAAAAAATTAAATAAGCCGGGGTAGGTTTATATATAAAAGTCTAGCTTTTTATTAATTTAATCGTTAAATAGTATATTTTTATGCTATATAACCTATAACTGCCTTTTTTAGTAAGCTAATTCCGTTGCTGTACGGACTTTGAAATTTTTAATTAGCTCGATAAAAAGCTATAGGTCGAATTTTGTTAGCCTAATCGCTTTTTAGCTTTTTAATTAGCTAAAAGTGCAGCCCTACTTATAAAAAATTGCCTTACTAATAGTTAAAGCCTTTAAAAACATATTATTTAACACAACGCCTTTAATAACGTTTTAAAAGGCCGTAAAGCCTTTAGAAATAATAAATTCGGCGGTTATTTAATAGTTATAAATAATCTTTAGCCCAAAGCTATTAACGCCTATTATAGTCTTTTGGCGTTAGCTTTTATATAGGTTTAATATCGCGGCCAGACCCTGCAATATATAATAATTCGTATAGCCGTAGTTAAAAAAAACAGTAAATTTATAGCTTTTATAATCTTTTAAAGCGATCTATGCTATAAAAAAGTTATAACAGTTTTAATATCCATTATATAATTAATTTTTTATTATAAATGTTTTTACAAAGCCTTTGTTTACCTAAACTAGGTAAATAAAGCTATTTTAATACTAAATAACCTTTGCTTTAAAAATTTCGTACAAATAAATTAACTCCTTGTTAATTTAGTTATTTTTAAAACAGTTATTAAAGCTTTTATCGTTTTTTAAAAGCTCCAGATTATCTAGGCCGCCGATATAATAAACTTTTTTACAGTTAGCACCTATAGGTCCCTTATTATAAAAAGCCTTATACATATTTTTAGCCTTAACTGCAAGGTTATTTTTAAAAAAAATGCCTTTAATTGTAATTAACTGCTTTTTATTTTATAACTGCTTTAGCTATTTAATCTTTTTTAGGCAGTCCTGCACAAAATGCCCGATTTTATTACAATTAAAGCACTTATTTTATTATAGTTAGGCAGCGTAACCTTTTTTAAAATTATTCTAACTGCATTTTTTATAATAATAAATATCTTTTACTAAGTAGGCATTTTTATCGATCTTAATAACTTTGTTAACATTATAGTTATTATATTAAAAATTAAAAATTTAATATATAATGGCTTTAAAGGTCTAAAGCTCGATAGTGCCTATAAGTGCCTTTGTTAACGTACCGGCGCTAATATTATAATTATAGTACAGCGCTGTTATGCTTTACAGTTAGACTATAACATTTAAAGTGCTATAAATCTTTAACTTAATCGACGTTATTATAACACTGTTTATTAAACATACTGTTTTTTTTATAATCTAGCCGGTGTTTTAATTTTTAGTATGTTTTTTTAAATAAAGCTAAATTAAAAAAGTATACATTTAAAGCTTATTAATAAAAACGTTTAAAGTTTGCTACATATTATACGTTTTAGCCGAAAGTTTATAAAACGCTTACTAAAATCGCTAAAAATAATTTATATAAATTTTATCCTAAGTTAGCAGTATGCTTATAAAATTAACTAATAGGCTATAAAGCGCGTGGTATATTTATAAAACCTATATAATACTTTTTAAAAGGTCGACCTAAGTGGCCAGCGGGTCGCTGTTTTTAATAAAAAATACAACCTGCTAAAAATCGCTTTTTAATTTAATAACGACTTTTATTAGCTAAAGGCTATAAAAAATAAAAGCCTAGGCCATCTAATTTTAAATTTTTTAAACTTTTTTAAAAATTATATAGTCCGCTTTAACTAATTGCAAAGTATTAAAAATTATAACTTTATTTTTAGCTTTATAAATGCCTATTTAAACGGCGTTACTACTTAAAAATACGTTCGAAAAAGCCTTTTAAACGCGCTTTTTTTAATAAGTTTAAATAGCGCTAAATCTTTTATATTTTTAAAAATTAAATAACTAATTTAATAGTCGTTTAAACTATATAATATTAAATAAAATTTTTAAATAAGCCGCTAAATTAGCTTATTTATTAAATTTAGCGTTTAAAGGATTTTTTTTTTTTAGTGCTTTATATTTTCTAACTTAGAGATTTTCTAAGTCGGGCCACTGCAGTAAAAAAGCCTTTTCTAGCAGTCGTTTAGCTGCGGCGCCTATAGCTACAGCGCCGGGCAGGCGGAAAGGTGCCTCTGCCCGCAGAGGTAAAGTTTTTTAATAAAAGCGTAGCAATAAAAGGTATGCCACTATTTATACGTTTATACTAATTATAAAGTCTAAAAGCTCGGCGAGTTATTAACTTTGCTAAATTAACTGCTGCTTTTATATAATTAATCGCTTTTTTAAACGTTTTATACTAGCTTTTAAATTTTTAACTTTATATAAAATTTTATTATAAAAACAATAAATAGTTTAGGCTAAAGCATTAATTTGCTAATGCGGATTAATTAACTTATTACTAATTAGCTTAATATTTATTATTTAAGCTAAAATAGTTTTTTTTAATTAAATTAAAAGTTTAGCCTAATTTTTTTTTTTTTTATTATTTTTATTTTTTTTATTATTATTATTTTTTTTATTAGCACCGCTACTAATTATTTTAGCGCCTAGGTCGGCAAAACCTAAAGCCTTGCTTTTAGCTATAATTAAAGCAGTCACTTTTAAAGCTTTGCTTTTAACTAGGCCAGTTATTTTAACACTTAGGTCGGCGGTGCTTTTATTTTTAGTAGCGCCAGCTATTATAACTAGGTTATATCGGCTAGGTCAAATTAAAGCAAAAAAAATCAAACAGTAAATAATCGGCAAGCTAATGCGGCAGATAATAATAAACAAAAAGTATTAGCTTATTAATTAAAGCTTAAAAAGTTAAAAAATTAACAGTTAACTATAGTATAATAAAAGTTACTATAAAGCTACAGCAAATAGCTATTTATACGTTTTAAGTCCCTGTTTAATTAAATCTATAGCTTATAAGTTAGTAAGTTTATAAATTGGTACTAAAATAAATAATAAATTAAAAAAAAAAAAGACTAAAAAGTCCTCCTTTTATACTATATATTTATACTAAAAAAACAGTGCGAAATAATATAATTCTATGGGTTTCCATCCCGGACTTCCCTCCAGAAGTCCGTATTCATCCCGAACGGTGTTACCTGCAGTATCACTCGATTCGCCTAAATACCCGATCCGTACTACTGGACCTTCCGATCTGTACTACTAGCCCTCGTCTAGAGCTTCCGTCTCTAGTAGCCACACATGTAGCCTTAGGCACTCAGGGGGGTGGATCACGAGTGATTTGTACCTATTGCGAAGTATCTGAGGTCCCCGAAATACTTTGTACCTAATCCTGCCTTTAATGGGCAAGACCGCGTCTCTACCCTTTCCGTGATTCCTACCTCCCTCAAGCGCGTCAACCCCACCTGTGTGCCTGCCTCACCTGGTAGGTACCTACCTATCGCATGCATCCTACCACATTGCATCCTATCTCCAAGTATCTGGTCTACAACCCTCTCACACCCTCAAACCTCACGCGTGATCTGAACAACAAGCCCCAATCCTTCCCACAAGAGACACCGTTTCTCCTACGTCTCCCCGCCCTCTCCCAACCCGTATATTTATATCTACTGGTAGTGTACAGCCGGCTGCCCCTCCTAATTCTCGACTTCGACTCCTCGCCCACGTCACGCGAGTATGGCCAGAAAGCGCCAAGTCCGGGACGAGGCGTCGAGCGACGAGGAGGTCGCCAAGCCAAGCAAGAAGAACAAGACCAAGACAGCCGCCGAGGCCAACCCGGGCAAGGACGACGACGGAAACTCATTCTGGCCTGTATGTGCATCGGAACCGCTTCGAGATAGCGCAAGCTCTCACAGCGTGGGCTTTCTCAGCGCAGCCTTCCGTCGACCGACCACTGACGCATGACCCCGTGTCTTAGCTTAGCAACACGCGCAGAGTTATTCTCCAAGACTTCAAGGGCAAAACCTACGTTAACATACGAGAATACTACGATAACAATGGAGAGCTTCGCCCAGGCAAGAAGGTTGGTGTTATCCATCATACGCACTCGGTACACCGCGTGACGGACGAGGTTCGCTAACTCGCTAACTCATGGCACTCAGGGCATCATGCTGACTCTCGAGCAATACAACGCCCTTCTCGGCGCTATCCCTGACCTCAATGCAGAGCTCCAATCGAAAGGACACCAGATCCCCGAGAATACCACAAGCGCCGCTCCTGGTAGTTCCATTCCCATTCCTTCTTCTTCGACCAAGTCCCCATCGAAAGCGCAGAAACGGAAGAACAAGAAAATGAATATCGAGGCCACCAGTGACGAAGAGGAGTTAGACTAGAAGTCCATCCTCAGAAAAATTGCAAAGCAAGTGTAATATGCTTCTATCGCTGTGCCGACTCGAGAAGGAACTTTGGATCGGGCATCACGCGGAACATATCTTCTGGTACTTGTACGGTAATGGCTTTGACTATTTTGGGCGTTGCAGGGCGTTGCAGGTTGGCTTGAGCTTTTCATTGCACGTTGAGGTTGAGTCATAGTCGCAGAATTCAGGACAGCAGTGGTGAGGTACGAAGTAATGATACTGCCTACCCCCGAGGTAGAGCTCTCAAATTAACAGCCACAAGGCTGGTCACATAGCCTGGCAATGAGCTACATCATGAATAATGCTCGCAATTGATACCCATTTCTACCGATATCGGCTTATACAAGGTATAGGGACTGTAGAGCATTTCTCCCTCGTGTACCCTGAGCTTGTCTCACTGCTCCCCATTGCTCCCAATCAGGAGAGCCTGTCAACTCATACCATCTGATTTCCGTCATCATGAATCCACTTCTTCATGTTGAGTTTGCGCCCTAATTGGTAGAGAGTCCAGCACTTTTAGTGAAGTTGACAAGCCATCGATGACTACAATCACATGTTCCTCATGAGCCTCAAGATGTCATCCCTACCTCGTGAATTGATCGGCATTTCTGGGCGGCGATATCTATTCAAGGAACTGATTCAAGAGCGACCTTACATGGGTCGTGTCTGGCTAGCCACGTCCGAATATTGTCTCCCCTTCCATTCAACCCGTGAGCTGACAACTGTGCCTGCCAGATCCGGGAGCGAGAAATATGTGTTGAAAGACATTCCGGCGAACATATTCTCGAACTTCAATGAGATCATAAAGCCCAGGCTCCGCGAACACACAAACGTACGACTGCCTTCGGATACTATTCGAGACCAGCGCATCTTCGCATACAGATACCTGACCGACGACTTCTTGAGCCTCGTCAAGAATAAGCAAATCTCACTACGGGCCAGGAAACAGATCCTCAGAGCCAGCTTGCAGGGGATCGCCGAGCTGCACGGCAGAGATGTCGTCCATCTTGGTAGGTAAAACACGCCCGCTCTAATGCCCCCGCGAAAGCTCCGCGCCGGTGCGGCTAACTCGCTCAGATATCAAGCCCGACAACATCCTCGTGGACTGCCGCCGTGATGGTGCAGAGACCGCAGTTGAGCAGGTACAGATCACTGACCTCGAAAACGCGGCCCATCTTCCCAAAGGCAGGTCTATCAAAGGGATGTTGCACGGCAATGACAACTGGCGTTGCCCAGAGGGGCATTTCAGGGGAGTACTCAACAAACCCTCCGACATGTATTGCTTCGGTATTGTGGTAAGTTTATCCTCGTCGATCAAGAACGCAGTCACTGAACATACTTAGTGCATCTATGCAATGCTTGGGCGTGTCATATTCGGACCAGACGACGATTTTAACAAGCACAAATCACAGGGTGCATTACCCCCCCTCATTCGTCTGCAGCGGCAGGTCTCGTATTTTGGTACCGAGGATGGATTGAATGGGCTCGTGAAGCACGTTGGCGACGAGGAAGTAAATTGTGTGGTCCTGCGTCTGCTTTGGGAAGACCGCGCTGCGGACTATATCTCCTACAAGCCATTCTCGGAGTGGCCTGATGTCGACGATGCCGGTTTCAGAGATCTTATCCAGGGGATGATGAATCTGGACCCTGCAAAGCGGATTACGGCACGACAGGCGTTGGAACACCCTTGGTTCGCGAGTCTTGAAAGTAGTCAGACGTCGTAGTATGTCAGTCCCACTGCCGAAACAGTGCTTGTAATAAAACACTCATCTCGAAGGCAATCTGGTCAGTAAGCTCTTATGTCCGTTGGTCTAGCTACACAACCTTCCTATGCAAAGCCCCCAACTAGTAACGCATGCCTCGAATTACCGTGTGTCATGTGAACGGTTGTCCAATTCGGTTCCTTTGGCGTCATACCTGAGCAGGCTCCGGCGGTTAGTTCCTCTAGAATTATGTCATATCAGAGGGAGGACGCGATAACTGTATAATGTCTAGGTGCTAAAGAGATTTTGATAAATCCACTAGTTATTACCCATTCACATTTTCAATTCGTCGCTACGAGATTTCATTCTTAACTGGTGTGATAGTATTAGACTTCTACAAGAAATTTGATAAGAATTAACATTAGTCAAACCTGTAAAACATTGCAAAATCGTGGATCTGAAGAAAGTTATCGGGTGTATCAGTTCCTCATACGCCTGGATTTACGGATCTATAGCGATTTGATGTGGTAATGGCCTATTGATGTTGTAGAAGTGATGGAGCCAAGTACATAAACTACCCCTTCGTACCTCTGCCACAGATCCCTTAACCGATTCATCTTGTTATTATACTTTATGTTATTCACTGGCGCGCTTTGCTGCTTATGTGGTCATGTTTCCATCGACGGAGAGTTTCATTTAAACTTTGGCTCATGATCATGCCACCGGCAGTGGCACAGCTTGTTTACATGTTTACCCAGGCAACGTCCAATGCTAGGTGATTGGGCGTATACATATAAAGACACCCAGTCTCTCCTTTCCATTCTCCAGGTTTGAACCTTTCTTCATTCCTGTCAATTATTTGGTCGCTGAGCCGCCTTCCTTTTGATCTGCACTGCGGTTAGAGCGCTAAAGTCATATTCCGCGACACTGCCTACATCATTTTACTTTTATTTGTCTACTATCTCCGAAGTACCTCACTCAATCAAGTCATTTACTTACCAACTATGGATTTTCTGGATGAGCTTGAGTCCATGGCCCAGATTGCTATCCAGCAATCGGAGCAGCCCGACGAGCCCAACCGCGAGGAGATCAAACGCTGGCAGTCCTTATTCGGGTTTTCCTACGGTCAGGCCCTGAAAGAGATACAATACCACAGATCAGATTTATCTCGGCCTAGAGTTTCCGAGCCGCACTGGGAGATGGTCCGTGTTGAGAAAGAAGCAGAAGGGTTCAACAAAGAAGCATACGAATATTCGACTAGTATCAAGCCCTCGAAGTCATCGACTTTCACGGCCACGCTACAAAAACAGATTTATCTTCTAAAACTCGAAGGTCCGCTTGATAACCTGGAGGCGGTGAAGATAGCTTCGGGTTTGAAGAGTGACCCCTCGGTCTATCATGGCACTGACGACGATGAAAAGCCAGCCATGTTTGTAAGTACTCACCTCAACCTTTTAGACCTTCCTTCTTCTCGTTTTATCACCTGATTCGGCAAGATAATGACTAACTCTACTTGCTGCAGTGCAAGGTCGATATGACCGCGAGAAACAACATCCTTGCCCATCTATCCGCGGCTGAGTCATCCTTCCAGCCCACATTTGTCCGATACTCTGTCGCCACTAAAGAGCTATCCAATACTTCGGCATTCCCTACTCTCGGGCTCGATTCTACCCTACCGCAACATCGCCCTTCATCGACAGACGATCAGCGGCTCCTTCCCTCTCAAACCCAGTATCCAGTCTGGTACTTCTTCTATGGGACACTTGCTGATCCCGCGGTACTGAATCGATTACTCGGCGTGGACCCAGAGTACAAAGTTGCCTCTATCGAAGGCGGCACCCTTCAGATGTGGGGAGGAAAATATAAGGCTTTGGTGGATTGTCCTCGGGGGCTCGTTCATGGTCATGCGTTTCAAGTCCAAGACAAGGACCAGGAGGAGGCCCTCCGTTGCTACGAGACGGACAAATACGAGGTTGTAAGATGCGAGCTTAGCATCGGAGACGAAAGGGTCAGGGGCCTCACGTTCCGGTTTGCTGGCTAACAAAACGATAGAAAGGAGGCAACCCTTTAAAGGGCGGAAAGGAGGCTAGGACGAGGACTTGATGTGTTAAAGTGATGTTGAGCATAAGGGGGATAGAGATGGGGAGAAGTGTCTGGCACAAGTGCCTCGGGTATTTTGGTCACTCTTTCGGAATATTTATTCATTTCTCAATTAGACCTCACAGTAGCACTTGTGTTAAATGATCTGAGAAACATGATTATCTGCAACTTTGATGACTGACCGAATACTTGTTCGCCCTTATGCGTCCACATAACTCTATAATGCCTGCTAAGATAATAAGGTAACGTTACACCGACTCGCAAATCGACCCCTATTACCCACCATACGGGTTGCCTTTCACTACCTAGCCCTTCATGACACAAAAGTACAGCAAAAGAATATATATAAGTAGATGGGAGGGGGTTTAGGAAGAAGCGAAAATCTTGAAGGAAAAAGACAAGGAAAAGGGATGAGGTGCAAAGAAACAAGAGCCCGCAACACATCTGTCCGAGATCTGGGCGAGTCATTCTAAGTACTTAAGGTACCCTAATTAGCTATGTTCAAAAAGACGACGAGCACGGCGCCGTACGCCGCAAGCCCGAGGAGGACGTGGCTCATACGGGGCTCGAAGGCGATGAGAGCGAAGGCGAATACTAGGACAGACAAGACCACGATGACGAATGAAACTGCCTTTTCCAGCGCGCCGAGGTACAGTATGCCGACCGGGACCAGGACGAGGGTTGAACCGGTGATAACCATAAGGCATCGGACCCAAAGTCTGATGGCCCTTGCGCTGTAGGCACCACGCCCGAACGGAGCGGCATTTTCGTCCGGGAATACTTTGCCGCGGCTGAGGAACCTAACGCCCTTCTGATGATGCCCGCGTTGCGCTTAGCTGGTGCTCTGCTAGAAGCTATTAAAGGACAATAGGTGTTAGACTAGGTACTTACGACGAACGAGGTCCGGATGTAGATCAGAAAGCTGTGGAAACGCTCATAGAGAGGGTCTGCGTCGGCGTAGATGAAGTCGTCGTGGGCCCGCATGTAATCGAGGGCATCGGGGTCCAGACCACTTGTGCGCTGCAGATGCTTGAATACCTTGTCGTGAGTATTCGGGGACGCTCGAGGAAACTTTCGCAGCTCGTATTGCCAGTTAATCCGATTGCCTCAGGAGGGTGTCAGCAAAGGAAGCAGAGAACATCAGCGCATGGTTGCAAAAGAGCGGCATACAGTACTTGTCAAATAGGCGTTCCAGGTTTGCGGCGAGATTCTCTCTCATCGCATCGATACGGTCCCTCTTCTGTTCCTCATCCTCCTCGCATCCATCCTCTTTACTAGGTACTTGGATCAAGGATGTTTGGTCGGGGGATCGAAGACATCGCGAGATGAACTTTTCTTTATCGAAGGGAGCGGGCTGCCTGCCCCCTTTTCCCTCCGCATCGCGACTCGTTGCGCCTTCGGCGTCGAGGCTCGCGATCGCACCGAGCAGGCATGTAATCTGGGATTGGTATCGCGTTGTGAGCCACTGAGTCGGGTAGTGGAAGGCCCGGCAGGTTCTCGTGTTGGCGTATTTAGTGTGGAATGCGGCGATCGAAGGCAGACCCCTGACCACAACCCTATCTAGACGAAATTAGTGATTTCATCTCATGACTATTTGTTCTAGGGTAGATGGTGGTTCGTACCAATGTCGTATTTTGTATAGAACTCGTCTTCCCCCGTCGAGTCTGGCTCGTCTCTTGATCTCGCTATGGCATACCAATCAGAAAGACTATACTCTATTGATGGGATATAACCTACAGTCGAGTATTTGCGAATATAGGCCATCGTGACGAGGCCGCTGTTCTGTGGTCGGGTTTGCCAGGGGTTGGGCTTCAGGATGGCGATTGCTGGGAGGCTCCAGGGATCTCAGAGGAACCCCTGCTTCAATATCATCAGCTGACGCCATAGTAGCTTTAGTACAGATAGCCCTCGGTCTTCCATAGTTCGTGTTGTCATGGAAATATGTTTCATTTTATAATTGTCGACAACAGTCTATCCTCATCAAGGCTCCAGCCTGAAACTGGAAGATGATGGAGTTGTTAGTAACTTCGGTGTACACTTGCATATCCAACGGCCCCCTATCGGTACGATATGGATCACGAGAGGCATCTTGTCGCATCGTTTATGGCCGCCAGCTCGAAGGAGCCTTATAGTCGTAGAGTGCTCTGGGGCGGTGACGCTGGCGAAGTCGACGCGCGCAGAATTCCCTGCATAGGTGTTTGGATGGTATTGGCGACGCCAACTACTTGGTGTATTGCGATAGGTGTAGGATGTCCTAGAGCAGTGAGTAGCGGTGTTGATATCGCCCCCCCTTCTCCTGCATCGTGGCTGTTTCCGTAACTAACATTCCACCGCCTTTACGAGAAGGCAGCCAAGCAGAGTTATGATGACGGACTTGTGTAGAGGCGCAGTGATGATGCCAACATGTAATGTGCATAAAAAGGAATGAAATTGGGAGAATGAGGCAGAGACTTGGAGGCATTTTGTGCTTGGTTTCTATACCGAATCGTCGTCATTAGAGACAACATAAAGTAGCAACTTACTCCTTGGAGATTGGCGACCCTAGGAATTACGGCTTGACGTTCTTGTCGACCCCGAAAACGTCGGTGGGGGAAGGATCTTCAGCTTGAGGGGTAGCCATCAAGAAAACTAATTCTGAAACCAAGCCAAAGTCGGGGGACCAATTTGTAGAAAGCTCGTCGCCGGAATGGCACGGATGATGGTGAGAGGAAAAGTCAGGCTACATCGTCCTACCCAAAGTTGACGACAAGTACGGGGGATGTCAGCACCTCAATAACGAACAGATGGCGAAGCGGTTATCCTGTCGACCACTACGCAGGACATTCGTCACACGAAGGAATTGCTACCTTGGGCCTTGATTGGCTCGAAATGCAGTGTTTCAAACATCGTGATAGCAGTAACAAGCTGGCTAATATTGCAGGACAACACGCGGAATAGACGATTGATAGTAAGGAGTCTCTGACATTGACATAGGTCTATGCCTTGGCTTTATGAAATCAGAATATACAGCAACAATAGGACGGTGCGCAAGATAATTCGAATAGTTGATGTGACGTCGTACGGGGGGCTTCTATAGCATGCTTGCACTAGTGATGGGAGTTTCTATTGATTAACAGAGCTCAACAAAGGTGACCATGTACCGAAGTTGAAGTTAAAATGCCTCGCTGATTACCTAGTATAAACTTATCATGCTAGTCTGGAGAAGACAAGACCCTATCTATCAGCTATACACTTACTTACGCCTTCACATATGTCTCGAAGGACCAGGACAAGTCCGTGACACGGAGAGATGCAGGCAGCGCTGCTTTGGGTACTTGACGGACTTAACCAGCGCCACGCAGAAGACATCAGCACCTCTCGTTAGGGAATTCCCTCATCACATCCTACATACCCCAAATGTACCCACGGGTGGATAGGTACTTTCATAGATGGACTAGTTGGCTGCAAGAAATCCAGTCTCGTGGACTCCCCTAGATTGTGTTCCATTGTTTAGTTGGGTGCTGAGACTCACGACTGGATGACCAGGGTGCAAGAAACGTGTTAGCGTTAGGACAATCTCCAGTTGCTCGCGTATTCAGGATGCATTCATCACCCCGCATTCTCAATCGCCTATGGGTCAGGTTTGGGATTATCTAACGATGTCGTTTCGCCGAGTTCGCTGACCCCAATTATACCCTCCAACTCCTCTCATGGCGTCCCATCATCTTGCGTCTAATCCTGCTTCTTTCCAGACGGAAAATGGGGGTAGTAGTAAGGCAATGCAAACGTGATACAGCTCCGATGGGCCACGTCTCTCCTCATTCAGCTACCCTCTTGGTCTGCTTCTATTCGCGTCTCCGTTCTTCACCATTATCCTCTTTTCTCCACTAGGTATCTCCGCTGTGATGCTGTATCGTCGCGACGAACGATAGAAATGGGCTTACCTACAGTAGCGAGTACCACTTTGTACCGTTGTGAAACGACCTCAAGCCATGAGCTGAACTGCCCAACTGATATATGGAAGGCTACCCAGGCGCTGGCAGGGCTGCTGGGATCACGCGACCCCTGATCGATGGCTTCGGGAGTTGCCGACGTAACGTAGGACCGTCGTCCTAGGGCTCGTCCGGCCTCCCTTGCCTTAGCCCCTGAACATGGACCTGGTCCGCTCCGGCCTCGTGGCTCAACTGCACTACACGCCGGGTTTATGCCGACCTCATCAATGCATACGTTCGGTCGCAAACGTCGGCCGGTGATCCCACTCATGCCGGGTAGCCCCCGACATGGAGAAAACATGTCATCCACAACCATATTCCCTGTCACACCCCTATCAGAGTCAAGCCACAGCAGCCACAGCACAGTTGGTGATCCCGTCCTGATTGATTGATTAACTGATTGATAGCAGGCGAAAGCAAACGTCTCGAGAGGCATGAGTCCTCGCGAGCCTTCCGCTATACACTCCATATAGCTGCTGTAAAAGCCGTCATCGTACTTCACGAGCATAGTGCTTCATGACTCCGTGTCTATTCTCTCTACACTTGTCAGGCTTTCTGCGCTCGTTATACATACACCCTGTCGTTCGTACTTTCGAAGCCTTGTTCATGCGCTCCGGCAATATTCCTCCTCGCGCCATTCCGGGATATCTCGTCATCGCGCCCATAAAGGCCTATATGTAATGGTGCAATGGGATGAACCCGTCAGCGCTTTAACGAATGCCACCATTTCCTCTCGCACCCGATTGTCAATAATTGTCTGTGGGGCCGTATCATGGACACAATTCGCCGCCGTCGATTTGGCTCCGTACTCGTCGTTGGATTGCGTCCTGCGCCACGGCTCACGGAATTGGCACCACCCCGCTTATGGTCGCGACTTGCCCAACACTGCAAGGACAATCATATCGATTGGGAATGTCAACTGAAGAGACCAATCTTGTTGATTGGCAAGAAAACGAGACAGCCACTGCTGATACATACCGACCTACCGTGATAGCTCGGAGAAGATGAAGGAATCCAATGGCAAAACCAAGCACATATCAATCATCGGCCATTGACAATCAGCAGCAGCAGCAGCAGCAGCAGCAATGTTTCCCGAAGAACCCAGTGGAATAAGGCGCCGTACAGTACCTTCAGTACTGTATACCGCTGGCCGCCAGGGTTCGCTTGGGCTGGTGGGGGGTTCGGGAGTCTCCCGACTTTTTGGGCCCTATATTTCCTATCTGGGTACCAGACAGGGCCCTGCGCTAGGTACCTCTTACACCTACACTGCCATGACAGCACAGTACAGTCCTATTTGTGTATACCTGGGCAATCGCTTTGCGACAGAGGCGAGATGGGTAGTGGTGGTAAGAGTGCAATATGGGAAAGTGTACAGATACCAAGTGCTGTGTCGCAGAAAACCCGTGGGACAGTTGGGTCAGCGACGAGGAGGCTCGGGACGTTGCGATCCCTCAGAGGCCCGGCATTCGAAAGCACAAGGGCTTCTAGTAGGTGTCCAGGAACAGGGGGCAGGGGTAGCAGGATGTACGATTTGCAAGTCAGAAACAGGGGTGTTGGTTCACTCATTTAGCCAGTTGATTGATTATTATCGATTGGGTACGAATGAAATTTTCAGCCACAGCTATGTTGGGGAAGATAAATTTATGTGTGCAGAGCAAAGAAGTGATGTTGTCCCGGGCGTATACCGCGTCCTACGAGTTCCGCCACATCTTTCAAGTCGCGCCGCGTCTCCCAGGGTCTTCCGGGGAACAGCGAAAGATTCATGTTCCGTGATCCGTGGTCTCCCCCCTCCTCCCGCGCCTGTGTGTATTCATTTCGTTAAATCCTTCTCCTAATACTCTAAATCTTGTCCTCGGATCACTGGGTAAATGGCGAATACTTCTAGCATCTCTAATATTGCCTAGCTTTCCCTGCTCCTCCGTTCTACCCGTTCCTCCTCCGTGTTGTCTTTATCATTCCTGTCCTACCCTCCATGTCCCTAACCCCCACCACGCTACGCTCTCTCCTCCCCTTTAGCCCTGGTGAGTGAGTGTGAGATACGCTCGGTCTAGTCTACTCCTGTGATCCTTGCTCCAATGCTCCCCGGTCACCGCAGCAGTATCACCTTGTTGAGCCTCACACAGCCCAAATATGCATCATACGAGTGGCAGGGACACTAGCAGCAGTACACTTGACACGTCACGCTAACTCTTCAGCTATCCAGTGCGACCTTGATAGTATCCGTGATGTGAGATTGCTGACAGCCTGCGGATTGGGACATGAAGTCTTATCTAGTACGCATAGGTGAATAAAAGTCGAATACCACGATACCGCCTCCTGTTCGTTCAAGCACGCTAGATTAGACGTTAGATAAATATGCCCGCCCGCTTGTACGTGCTTCGCAGAGTATAAAAGGCAGTCAACCAGGCGGTTCGTTGTCTTCCAATACTCATCTTCCTCGCCTTCATCACCTTCTTCATTTCCCCCAGCTTCCCAAGCTTCCTCATCTACATCATCTTCATCATTATCTATATTGTCTACTGTCATCAAAGCCTCCCCCCAAGCTACCTTTCACCTTTTTGGTTGTCATCATCACCATCCCCCTCAAGGTATGATCATGGTCTCACCGTTGTTATCACTTTGGATAAGCTTCCTTCGACGCTATCAGGAGTATATACGCAACACCTAACTGATTGTATAGCTACTAAACAGTCTCCTCTATCCCCTGTACTACATTCGCAACCAAGCCTTCCAGACAAGCGTGCTTGCCCTCTCCGCGATGATCTCCGACATGTCCTCCCTCCCATCGACTAAAGCCGTGGAGAAACCCCCTACAGCATTAGTTACCACCGAGTCGAACAAAACCGTGGCCGAGTTCGAAAAATCAAACAATCAAAACGAGCCGAAGAAAGGGGCAGGAGGTAATCAAGGAGAAGAGTATTTTTTCGCCTAAATTAAGGCGAATGTACGGCAGCAGATTTCTGCACTAAGCGGACAATTGGGGAGCTATTTAGGGAGGATGAATATCTAGAGAGAAGATACTGTCTCAAGTTCTGGGGCCTAATGCGCATAAAGAGTTTCGATAGCCAATGACAAAACCTACCCCTAAACACGAAGTTAGTTTGTATGTCCCACAGGCTCTACGTATTGAGCAGCAAAACGTAGTCTACAACAATTGTCTTAAATCCATTCTTGTCACGGAATAGAAGTATAGGGTCTGACTAGCATATTACTGTGAAGTCGCAAATTTGACTATTCGCAGTTACATACATAGCACGACACCTCCACAAGGTAGAAGCGCAACGAGACACATCTCAGATCACTAAAGACACAAGGCACGATAGTCTTGGAAGAATTGGACGCAGAGCCATGAAAAACCACGCCCTAAGAAAGCTTCAATATGGCTTCTACAGCGCTATGTGTTGCACACAACATACATTAGCTGGCCACGTCGCCATGTCCCTTAGTGTCACAGAATAGAGCTGCAGCGCTATATTGGTACACTACTAGCAAAAGGAGAACGTCACCAAATGGGACACTTGATGTTTGCAGTTGCATATATAGTACCGTGACACTTGGGAGGCTTGGGCACTGTAACGCAGCAAAACCCCCACGAGGGCAGTACTGGATCTTCTAGGATTACACTCTAAACCATGACAATAACTCTAGCCCAGCTACTTCCTTGAGCACCAATGTATGACTTGCTACATGAAGCTATTGTGTTTAGTATTACATATGGATGCGGGCGATTTTCCGGCCACGAGCCGGAAACCAGACTAAATATGTCGACATAGTTCCCTACTTAATCCAGTTACTAACTACCCCGGGGGCGTGGGTATGAACCTACCGGCCAAGCCTAGTAACTGACGTGAATTTCTAGTATCTTGAAACGGCTTCGCCATGCTTGCGCATCCGATTTGCCATTCTATACAAGGTATCCTAGTGCGCGTGTATTTGTGTGTGGGCTGGCCATTAAGCGAGATCGCTGCGCGACACGGGAGTCTGCGAGCTAGGGGCCTTGGAATCAACATTCGTGACTTAAGATAGTCATTGCAATCGTTGAGATTGAATTCTACGTAGGTACGTCAGCATTGGAGAGCCAATGATTGGTTCGAAGTTGAGGAACTTTGTTAGCCCTGCCGCGATTTTTAAACAATAAGCTGTGCGACTAGCAAACTTCTAGTAGTATTCTAGTAGCAGTGGAGAAGAAATGACAAGGTAATTCAGGACAATTCCAGTTTGTGACTTTGATTTTAGATAGGTTAGATAAATTGGCACTTCAAAAGGGGTTAGACTGTGTGGGGAATTATATTTTTATAAACAAGGCAACAAGGGCGCCAACTATGATCCCTCCTCGAGTCCTTGTCCCCTCGTTGCTGCTACCTTCACCCCGATCAGTCGCTAGAGGGAACCATGTGCAGGTATAGTGGCAGAGGAGACGGTAGCGTTGGTACCTATGCTTATGCGTACGCTTTCATAGAACGAACTGCTTTCTCCAGTCAGATACATCATATTACTTGTAGGTGTCTCTGTCTCTGCTCCTCGAGGCTCGGGCACTCACCTCTGCTTTGTCAACACTAATTTCGCATGTAGTATTGCATGCATGCCAAAATTTCACTGGTATCCATATTTCTCTCCTCCGGTATGGGCGCGGCTATTCCTACGCTACCGCTCAACTTGACATGGGTGTTTTTGCTTCACCTCATCACCGGGGCGTATGGTATCTGCGAACGATGTAACCATTTTGTGTATTTTGTAATGAAGGCCGTTCATTGTATTTATCATGTCTATCCGTCTTTGCTAGGCAATCGCTCACCGCTTCGCCATGGGACCAGGATTGGCCCAACGATGTAACCGTTGCCAGAAGGTTGCTGGGGACGCCGGTAGACAGATATAGTTTGCGCGCACTCTACCTCTGAGTAGACTCCTAGCCATCATAGTTCCACTTGAGTATTGGGGTCAATATCTGTGTAAATTACGCTTAGGCTCCGGCGGGGATCCCGGATTCCTACAAATTTCGCGGCGACGGACCAATGATGGCGCAGGATAGTGATTATTCTTCCCTAGATATGAGCAACACAGCCTCCTCGGCTCCCGCACAGACGCTGCGAGGCATACGAACAGCGGGTCACGTCATAACAAAGGATCTTATACCAATCCCCTGCTTGCCGTAGGTGCGCCACGTGTTGTTCCGGGTCACAGGGGCTGGGACGACTGTTTGGCTAGTTGCGATCGGCACGGCAACAATTGCCTTGGCTGAGTGCGTGCCTCTGCGGCGTTATCCGTTTCCCAACTTAGTTCTATCCTCAAGTTCTTCGTGTCACGGCATGGAACTGCAGCGCTATAACCGGTACACTACCAAAAGTATAACGTAATCAAGTCGGACACTTGATTGTCTACGTTGCATATATAGTACTGTAACACTTCGAGGAGATTACCTTGTGCGGAATCAAGGCTCCCAGAGTATCTGAGCAAAGAGCGGCGGATCGGTGAACTTCGCTCTTTTTACTGCGCCGGAGGCCATCGTGTTATTCTAGTTTCGAACATCAAAGCCAATATTGGGGATCATAAAGAATTAAAAAGATCCCGGGCCTAGCGAGATTGTGTGCTCAAACAGATGGGCACGGATAACATCCAGCTAGCCAATCCAATCATGTCCACTCACCGAGAAAAAAAACTTTTTTTCTCGGGGCGGGCCTCCAACTAGTTGACGCGACAACAATATCGATACCCGCTGCCGTAGGCTTACGTACCGATAAACACATTGCAACGCTACCTAACTGGCAGGGGTAATATGAAGAGGCTGGGAGAATGCCTAGGACTTTCTAGCTACCCGCCAGTAGGCTGGCTCGAATCAGTTAGTCTTTATCATTTTGCTCCCTACTTTCCACGTGACCTTGAGCTGACTACATGCCATGATATTTCGAATCTTTCAGTATAATGCCTTTGTTTACGAGCAGGAATCTCTTATTCACGACGGTGCCATGACCCGTGAGTCCCCGAATATGGTTTTCAAGCTGCCTGAGGCTGAAGAATTCAGAGTTGAGCGCGGTGAACTAACGAAACGGTCACAGCCTTTCCAGCCAGCTCAGCTCCGATGCCATAACTCGACGCCATAACTTCGTCCCCCTAAACCTATATTCCTGCCCTCTCTTTGGGCTGCTTATCCTACAAGAATACCGATAGAAGAAACGCTGGCAAATGTCAATCTGATTCCGAAACCAACAGTCTACCAAGATCGCGTTCGCCCCTATGCCGACAATCGAGCAATGATACCAGATAACATATAAATGGGGCCTGAATAAAAGCTATTGTTCTCAGAGTACCCGCGGAGTATGCTGTGTCAAGTCGGTTTAAGGCTCTATGGTCAAGACTGCTCTTTATATATAAAGAAATTACAATTTTCAATACTTTTGGGGGGAGCTATGTGCTGCCATCCAAGAGTCTAACTATAAATTAAAGTACTGCTGCTGGCTGTAGTCGGAAACTTACAACTCCGATAGGGGTAATATAATGTCGATGTTATGCTAGGTACCTACTACGTCAAGTAGCAGCAGAGAGTCAAGTTCCCGACTTGACACCGTTCTGTTGTGAGAAGTGCCCTGTATAGTGCTGCAGTTTAGTTACGGAACAGTCGAACCCGTGCCTTTAGCATAACAGCTTGTTTTAGTTCTTACCTGTATAATAGCCTCATGTAATTATTAGAAATAAAGATTCATTCTCCGAGATAGAACGTACATTATCGAAAAGAATATCTTCTAGCCCATGACTGTAAAGGGCATAGACTATAATTATATGTCTATATATTGCAAGAACATACTAATATCAATTAGATTATAAGACCCTAATTACTCTTTCTAGGTCAAGAAGACTGTCTATGTTGATATTCTTTCTGTAGCGTTAACAGATGTAGCGTAAATTCTATTCGACCTATAGAACTGTTCCCGTCATGCAACAAGCCATGTGTTTATATGCTTGATTCAAACGTTCTGTTACAGTTGCGTAATAGTCAACCCCCCACTGTCGTTCATCTTGAAAGTTGAAACTCGCAAGGTATTTGTCAGGGGACTTAGTACTCCGGAGTGAAGATAGGTCGGGGAGAGGCATGTTATAAGTACTGACGATGGAGGGACTTGGGTAACAATAGGAGTAATGACTCGACTGCATTGATTCCCGGGTGTACAAAGGCTATTAGAGAGTTTGTCTAGATAACCTATAAATTTACGCTTTAGGCTTAAGCTTCGCAGTCTACTGTTGCGGAAAAACGACGCCGTTAATCCAAAGCCTGGACTAACGGTATATATCCTCCGTGACATCTACGACATGGAAATCCGCTAGGGCGAAACTCGTTGATGGCCCTTCTTGTTAACCATCTACTTTGAATTTACGTCTGCCTACTTCTCCAATAGCAGACAGAAGGAAATAATTAGCACTAATCATGTCTATAGTAGGCTATGATGTATATCAGCATTCCCTTCAACCGTTTGTGAATACGACGGTTTAGGTTGTGAATACATTCCGTCTCACAGAGGGCTCTCGACCTACTTACATAAATGGCTGTTGTGTATTTACGTGGTAACTTCGCTACTCCTGACAATTGGCTCATGACAGATGCCTCAATACAGCAATAGCTAGAGCCTGAGACGGAAAACTACAATCGGGGAAAAAATCCCTAGACTTGCCTCCACTCGGCCCCGTAGCCTTAGTAGAATAGTACTGAAATATCTCGCCTCTGCGCGTTATCAACTACTTTGTGACTTTCTCAGATACCAATGGTAGCGAGAGCGAGGATTTTGATTTGGAGGCTAGTTTTAGGAGTAAGGAACTCATACTCAACTCAACTCTCACGTCAATTAAATTAAGCTTTTGACATCTGCTGCATCATATCTTCAAGACGCATATGCATAGCTTAGAAGTTTAGTAGTCACTTGGGAAATAATCCGGCAGAGTTGATTGGCCGAAGCTACCCTTGGCTCGCGCAGGCAGTGGTCAAGAGACCGAAGGATCTGTACGTAAATGAAAGAATAATCATACAACATCAAACGATTCCTAAAGAAGAACCGGTAGATCTACATAGCAAATCTTTGAATGATCACGACCGAGGAATTGATCGTCACGAAACGTTTTTGCTATTCATCTATACGATTATAGACTTGAACTCAACCGAGACCCTTATGTATGAGCGACTTTGATGCACCTGCCGCTTTATGCACCTACACCCCAATGCATGGACCTAAATGCGCCGGTAACGCCTAGAATGCATATGCTCCCATGTCCCCTAACCCGCGGTATGCAGTCATCATCAACATCTAACTATCTATCTCATTCCGATCATTCCGGTCTCAAGCCCTGCCCGCTCGGCGGCGGCTGCTGGGATTCGTCGAGAGTAGCAGCAGCAGCGGGCGCCTTATCTTTATCTTTATCGTTATGTTTCGAATAGAGACCGTACACGCTCTGCTGTCCCTTCGATGCGACCTTGAGATCGACGAACCGTGCCTCCGGCAGTCGCTTGCCGGCTTTGATGCTCTCGAGGACCCACTATTTAGAGATTGCTACAGTCAGCCATGTCGCTCTTTCACAGTAAGTAATAGGTTATCTAGGGCGCGGGAGCTTGCAGGGAGTGTGAGTGGGAATCCTCCGGCTGCCTAAGCACGCCGCTCAGACTACCGCGAAATTGAATTAAGAAAAAAAAAACCCGAAGGGGAAAAGGGGGGGCGCGCCATGGGGAGACGCCAAAGTAGCTGTACTGACCTGGACACCAACATACTTGACGGCGGGACCTCCTAATTTCGAGATCTCCCGTTGTAGCTTTCCGCCGGCGAGGCCGCCACCAGCGCCGTATCCTGCTGCCGCGGGCCGGCCGAGGATGACGTGCGTGACCCTTCGACGGCCGAGGTGGCTAGACATGCTGCCGCCATTCTCGGCGAGCACGTGTTTGAGCTTGTGGTCGGAGATGAGCGGGTGCGTGCTTCCGTTCAGGTAAACAACGACGCCATCGAAGATGCGGCGAGGCCGCTTGGCATTGTTCTCTCTCGCCGCATCTTCCTCCTCCCGTCGAGCCATAAGGCGCTCCTCATCTATCCCCGTCCCGTTCTTGGGACTTGGACTTCTCGATCTTTCGCTGCGGGAACCATTGGCGGCCATGGCCGACGCGGGAGTAGTAGTAGACGTAGAAGGCGGCGCAGACGACGTCGAGGACGCCTGCCGTTTCATGGTCCCGGGCTTCGCCAGCATGTCCAGGACCGAGCTCCGCGCTCGCGACTGCATCTCTGGCGTGATGAGGGCTTTCGCTCTCGGGTCCCAGTCCCGCGACCCTTCTCCCACCGTATCTGACACCCGCTTGCCGCCGCCGGGGCCTCCGGTGTATTGGCTCATCAGCTTCCGGTTTCGCGAGTCGCGCCATCCTGTGCTGGCGCCTAGGCGGTTCTCGGCGCGCTGGTGTCCCGTCGATGATGAGTTCCAGGGATCAAATGTCTGTCCGTACACGGGCTCGGCAGCCTTGAGAGTCGGTGGTTTTTCGGGAAATGGCATGATGATTGATGTATTTTACCTTCTTAGACGTGGGGTGAGGCGGCTAGGCGGGGGCGCTGGCCTTTGTGTGAAGGAGTCACGATAAATGTGGCTTTGGAAAACGGCTCTCACGAGTCATGACTGATTCGCCCGCAAATCATCAAGAAAAATAAAAAGACAAGAGGGATTGCTGATAACTCTGTGTCGGGATTGTTTCTCTAGTTTATTCCTCCATTATCCCTTTTCCCACATGGCTGGCGGCACTGAACCCTTTGTCTTTGTCTCTGCAACAAATAAACGTGGCATTGTCTGGCTGCCGAGCAACGAGACGAACTACCTACCCTATAGGCTTTGAACTAACAAACCATATATACTACCTAATATCAGACACGTGACCGAGAATCTGTCACTCTATTTCTTTCATTACCTGGGCTCGACCATTTTCTAACTCGACAGTTCGATGATTGATCAATACCCTCACAACATAATGCCATTTTCATGTCATCTGGTTTTGCATCATTGGGCTATTGTTTGATTCAAACGTTCAATGACCCCGGTTTTCCATGTTTTCTTTTTCCCATGCCAAGCTTTCTGCTTAGTCGGCAATTCAATTCATGTGCAGCAGCAGCAGCAGCAGCAGTGTGCGGCCTGCGCCGTTTCGAATCCACCCGCGCCACGAAAATCGGTGCATCGCGACGCTTCTGATAAGGTGAGCCGAAGAGGGGCCAATCGGGTGGTGGGCTCGATGCGAGCAGAGAGCCAGCAAGCCAAGGAGCTAGGGACTATCGACACAGTCACGTCTTGGCCTGCTTCCTTCTTGCCGTTCCCTGCAGAGGGAAATGCATGGAGGGGGCTTGGAATGGGACGGGGAAGAGTGGGTTGTGCAGTTTTGGCGCGCGCACCGCGGGTTACATTCCATCAATGGACGGGGGAACAACTCTGTTTCATGGGGTGGGTGGATGGAAGGAATGGACGAATGGGTAGATGGACGAAGTGCGTGTGGATAAAGCTACGTAGTAGTGTAGTAACCTGGGTAGTGTCGTGGTCGGTAGGGTCGTAGTGGTGGCGGCAATGGGCCCATGACCGACGAGGATGGGAGAGGGTGATTTGCTAATACTGGTAAGCTGAGAGATACCTAACATGGGCATCAAACCAGCCGGCGTTGTTTGCGCTCAGCGAAGACGACGGACGGTGTCGATAGCCCCGATGGTCGGCAAGTCGGCCAGCTAGGAACGGGGTTGGGAACATTCGTGTATCGTGTATCGAGATTCCTCGAGCCTCGTCCCTGGTTCGAAGCCGCGATGGCGATGGCGATTCGATTCGATGCGCCGAACTGGAGGAGGACTGGATTCATGGCCCTGGCTCGGGCCCGTGGTTTAATTCCCCGCAAATTCATGCAAGCAACACACGGCCTCCCGTCGACGTTTCTTCATGCATTCGACACTCCGCGCGCTGTATCTTGGGAGCAGGTGGTCTAGCAGCTGCCGGGCTGAAGGGACCCTGGTGGTGCTACATTAGGGGACTGATCAATAGGTCAGTTCCGCTGTCTGGGAGGGTAACATGCATCAATTGAATGCATTCTGACCTCTTGGTCTGATTTACGATCCTACTTCCCCGACGCTTACTTGATGATGCCCATGTACAACCCAATGTTTTTGGTCAGTGGCTGGCCTCGTCAGAGTCCTGCACGACTGTCGAAAGGGGCTTTTTCTTGCACCGACGTCACCCCAACCATCCGGTTTTCGACGGCGTGGTATGTTTTATTATGCTACGACGAGACTATAGATCCCGTGGACTCATGTCTGATGACATCTGCGGGCAGGGTAGTAAATACGGTATTATGAAGGAGCTGTGGCGTCGCGCTGAAGAGAGACAGAGGAGAAGAGGAGACAACTACTTGCATGGTAGCAGAATAGGTATCTACTTCGTACTGCCTCTCTATCTGTGTGGTTAGGTAGTATAACTGCATGTGTGTGTATCTGTGTGTGTATATAGTACGTGTCCTTTGATATGCATGCTCATCAGTGCATAGTAACTCCCGCGAGTATGGGGTTCATGCAGCAGAGCCAGGCGTTTCTTTGTGCTGCGGCGTTAATTAACCTAGAGCAATCATTCCAGGGGGATGATAAATATCGGCGGGACCTTCGTTGGTGCCTTCGTTGGGGTAGGAAGTAGACGGTAGGTTAGTCAATTCGGGTTCCGTTTCCGAATAAGCTCTTGTCCTGTGCTTGCTTGCTTCCGTTGTCGCAGGCGCAGGAGTCCACAACCGTGCATTCTTTTTGCCGGCATAACAGGCATCGCCACGTTCTAGAGATGTACGGGGACGAGCATTGTTGCCGCATCTGCACTACTCTACGTCGAAACCCTGGGATTCAATCTGAGGAACTGCAGTGAGCCACAAAGCAATTCAAGTCCTGATTGGTGTGTTGATTTGTGGTCCATGAGCCGTCATATCTCGAGGACTCTCTTGTCTCGAATCCATCAAACGGTTTTCAGCATGATCGAGGCGTGACTCAAGACTTGATGGTAGAGAAGAGTTAGTTCGCCATACAGTAATCAAGGGTACCATCCTTTTGCGTCAACCCAAAGGCCCGCCAAGGCGTGGTCCTACTGTCAAATTTAGAATATTGATTCACAAAAGTCTCGGGTGGACTGCCTCCCAGGTCCCTTTTTAATCTCAGCCTGGGATACCTCGAGAAGAGTAAACACAAGAAAACCGGCCCTTATACGAAGTCATCAGTGCACAATACTCACCTACACAACTCTATACTACCTGCCCTATATAGTTACTTATATAGTTACTTATATAGCGCGGGGGCTGACAGCGGACGGTGACTACACTGCACTATCTACCACTATGTATACTTCATACCTAGAGCAGGGCTGCAATTACATGACGAAATTCTAACCCTCCCGTCCTGTCTAAGTAGTACAACATGGGCCATAACCTAGAGATAATCTAGAGCCCCAACCTGGCGACATTGAAGTTTTACAACAGCAATTTGGGAGATTGCCACCCATGGATGGGCCACAAGCACATATGCGGATCATACCTACTTGCTTGTGCTTAATGCTGCCGGCCGATCAAAGAAGAGCTGCGGTGCCGCTTCCCGTCAGTGTACCTACTACACTACTAGGTATTGTACTTGAGGTGGTTGGGTATTTGCATGGTGCACTACCTACACTCACTACCTACGGTAGCACTGACGAGGTTCCTGGGCTGGCTGAATCTTAGCTTGAGTGGTGGTGGTCCCTTCATTACGGTATCTGGTTGCTGGCATTAGAGGTGGGTTGGTGTGTCGTGCTGTGCGCTACAGCGATCCCTCTCCGGCTCGCCGCGGAGCAAAAGCGTGAAAAAAGCCTCCGCCTGGACTAGACACGATAGTCATAGTGCGGTGTAGTGCACTACCACTACCACCTTAACCACACCACACTAGGTTAGCTAGATCTCGGGCTGAAAGACAAAGCTATTCTTTATTTCTATGCCGAGGACGCCGGCTTGTGGATACGGCAAGTAGGTATACGAATTGCGGCTTTTTGCCTGATCGGGTTTCGTTCAGTAAATCCTCCAGCTGGCTTGTTGATTCTATCTACGGGACATGATACCCGTTCGCTTGCACTCAGATCTCTCTATACACGTGTTATATACGAAGGCATATGGGAGGGATATACTACCTCAGTATAGGTACACTACCTTACGTCAAAATAGAGGCCTTTTAACGCTGGGTCCGTGAGCAAATGGGATGGTATGGTCTCTCGGTCCCATGTCCCTTCCGCCGCTAGTGATGTAGAGTGCGGATATGTAGCGGTAATCCTGCCCGTACTCATACATACATAACATCCATACATACACACACACATACCTTACATGCGTCGCACGTTAGCACAGCAGGTGACTACTGCCGTAGCTGTGGGATGTGCTAGGGTTGGCGTACAGATGAGCAGCCGGGCTAGCCCACGGCTCATGCACGATGTCAGATCGAAAACCGATGTAGGTATTCTGAGTCAAAAGACGATCACCTCCCACGACCGTCAATAGGGAGATTTGATTATGAAATCATTGGCTACTTGCTTGCCGGCGATCTTGGTAAGGCTACTTACTAGAAGCCGGGCGCGTGAACGCACTTCTGCTTGTCTCACCAAGTAAGACACTTGCAACTATTTCTGACAAGGGCGTACGTACACTACTTCTTCGCGGCTGTTGGGAGCCCAGTCTATTATCGATCTGGGAGCACCGTATTTTAGACTGCTTACCCATCTATCTATCTATCCATCCCTTGTTCTGGACACGGCACCGAGCAAAGCCTGCCCCGGCCGACGATAACGGCCACTACCTATCTGCTTCGTCCCTTCGTTATACTAACACTCCACTCCTACGGTCCTGGTAGGATCCTATGTGATAGGTCGCTTAGGTATATGGTGCAACTGTATAGGTGCCACACCACGAAATACCTAGGCTAGCAGCGTGTATGTAGATACCTACAGTAGATAGATAGATACCTACACGTACGACGTGTGGACATCCACATTCATTCATGACAGATATTAGTTTTTAGAGCCTCATGTGCAATGTATACCTGAGATTGCCAGCCACCACCGGCTCTGGTTGAGCGCCTTGATTTCTTCTTGACTAGGACGGCTCCTTGGCCTTTACTTCGCACACCACCAGTACTGATATAACTAAGTGTAGGAGATTGGTAAACTTACAAGTTACCCGTGGTCTCGTTCTATCCCGCGTAAGACTTAGGTTCCTAGCTACCTAGGGAGGAAGTCAGTGGAGTGAGGCAGGCCCTGTACCTGCTTGTGGTGACATGCTTCCGGGGCTAGATGGATTTATCACTGGTCAGGAACAGATTGGGTACTTCGTGGGAGGGATTTTCTCATTGGCCACGCTAGAGAATGGGACGACGGCACATAACAGGCAGGACCCTTCCAAGCCAGGATGAGTTGTCACACTACGGTAGGTACATATTATCGTACAGTACAGTCCTAGTCGACCCTTGCGACGAATCAACAAGGGCGAAGAGAAGACTCGAGCAACGTAAGAGACAGGCTCTACCTATTACCTAACCTAGGTAGGTATTCGTACTTAGGTAGTAGGCAGGCTTCGAGTTTGACGAGTGCCACTCCCTGCCCGTGTCCGGCCAGTAAGGTACCTAATTCCGCCTTCTCTGAGCCCGGGCGCAACGATTCCGATTTATCACGGAATCACGAGCCGACTTGAAAGAAAAAGGCACTCGTCCCGTGGGGTAAACAACTCGCCAACCGGGCGTTCTCTGCCACCTGTACTAGCTAGGTAGGTAGTTAGGTACAGTAAATACTGGGCAGGTGTCTATTTCAGGCCATGGATCGTTGAGGGCAATAACCGGTGATCATCGGACAGGGAATTGGGGCAGCTAGCAAGGGTACGACGATTCGAATTACATACCTGCGCTAGTTGGAGCTGGGAACGGGGAAGAGGGGGGGGGGGGGGGGGGTCAGGTTGAAGTTTGTGTGTTATATAGTATACTTAGGCTAGGCTGGTGTTAGTTTAGCCATGTGCAAACGGGGGAGTTTGAAGT
>MU392196.1:150822-194482 GCA_022578495.1 Nemania sp. NC0429 | reverse complement strand
GCCCCCCCCCCCCCCCCCCCCCCCCCCCCCCCCCCCCCCCCCCCCCCCCCCCCCCCCCCCGCCCCCCCTGTTCAGTTAGAAGATACTGAGAGATATAGTATACTTACGCTAGGCAGGAGGTAGGTATACCATGTGCGAACGGCGATGTGAGAAAAGGTGCGCCGGCTTGAAGTGGCGGTGAAGAGAAGCTTGGACCTGTTTATTACCCTATTTCGCGGGGTGCTTTTGGGATCATGGAGTACCTACGAAGTCGCGTACAGTGTGTGGGATAGAACCGCCCGATAGCTCCGTTTTAGGACCAACCAGTTCTCTAGGCCGCGTACAGTATTGCCGGTAAGTATACCGAGTACTTCGTGCTTCATACCAGAATGCTGGACTAACCCAGCTGGTGTAAGTAAGTAAGTACATTTACCAAAGTGTATAGGTGCTCTGTCGGTAGTGCGAAGGCGAAGTAAGCCGTAGTCGTAGTCTCGAGTAGTTGCAGATGATACCTGTGATGTAGATGCGAGTAAAGTCTAAGTCTATACAACTAACTACATGTAAGATGTCAGGAAAGTCTATACAACTGCATAGTAAAGCCAATAGTTGGTTATGTCTCTACGATTCCGATTCGAAGCGTAGTCAACGAGTTGAACAACCCATTCATCGTCCAGTTACCAGGTACTCTCTTGTTAGGCGTAGTAAGTATCCGATTTGCTACGCCGTGTATATTCACGACATCAAAGCCATTGTACGCCGTGACCAATAGCATCCCGTTGTACTTTGCTGCGAATCCGATGTTAGTGGAGAGGCGAGCATGCTGGACAAGATCATTTCCCACGTTGTTCATTCCAATTGGACCAGCAAATCCTCACAACACCAGCCTGAAAGGGCGTACGGTGGTACACGTTTGTAAGATGGTCAGTAGGCATTCTCTCATGGCGCCACAGGTCCTCAAATCTCCCCTCTTCACACCACTTCATCTTCCCCCTCCGTCTTGGCCCGAATTCCCATTGCCAATTGTGTGCCAATTGTGAGTACAGCCTGATGAGCCCTTTAGCACGGATAACGGTCCGCTCTTGCAGCACACTTGAGTGCCAGGATATCTCTCCATGTTGGCCTGCCTGTTTGCTTCTCCCTTGGCCCACTCCTTCGGGGGATGCGGGGCTGGCCGGTTCATGATATGAGTTCATAGGAGCAAACGCCAACATTTCGCGGCTTAGCTTCTCTATAATTTGTAATACCTGTAATCCCTATCGAAGGCGTTCGGCGACGAAAGGGTGCGACAATTACGCCAGGAGATGATAGTACGGCAGGTACCCCATACGTCCTCCCTTATGGCAGTCGGGGTGGCAGTTCACAACCAGTGCTTATTCAGTTAGTCTGGTGGCCCGTTCGTTGGAGACATCTCCTTAGCTCCCTAGTCCCTATACTAGGGCTGGATAGTGTCCACATCAGCTGGATGAGTGTGTTCGTCGACGTGGGGGCTGCTGATTGGCCAGGAAATGGCTGGAATGGCCGTGGAGGGTGACAGAGATGTTGGCTCGCAAAACGACACCTGAGAAGGATACACCGGAAGGACCATGAAAAGCTTCTCACACTGTCCAGCCGATAATGATAACTGTCGAGACAAGTGCCGATGGCCAGCCAGCCAGGATTCGGTGCTGACAACGGACTTGGACTGTCCGGACTCTGCCGTGGACTAAACACCGATCTTGCTTTTCCCTCGTCGGAGACAGACCGGAGGCCAAGGTACGACCTGGGCAGGCAGATCGACACGCACGGCGCTACACTGGGGACGTGCTGTGCGACGGCAAGACGTGCGAAGGGCAAAGCGCCTTTTGATATCCCCATCCCTCTCCTCTGTCCATTGCACCGTAGTGTAGTCGCGACAGGGTCCAGGAGCTGTCTTGGAGTAAACCCACTTCCCCTTCCTTCGCGATGCCAATGACTTCTCTGAAATGACTGATTACGTCTCCGTCTCTCCGCTGGGAACTTACAAGAGCCTAGGTTAGTGTAAGTAGGCACATGTACTTCGAGCCACACCACCCAAGACGATCCGCCGGCAAGGCTGGCCACTTGAAATGATGATCCGCTTCGATCCTGCAGAGGCCAATGACACCCTGGGGGGATGGGGTACCCTAAAAGGCGATTGGTTAGGTGTGAGATATGCATAGCCGCGCCCGCTGTGCGTTAGTGTCGCTGCTCGGCCATGCAAGTGCTCGAAGCCTACATGGTGCTCTATACCTGATGTGTACTAGTTTAGGTGTATTGTGGACACACACCTCTGCTCCGTAGGCCCCCTACCCCTGTCATTCCCTCGACAGCTCTTTGTTCCCTCAATGTACCGAACCGTACAGGAGGTACCTACGTGGAGGTATACCTAGAAACACCACCCAACAGACGGCGCTGACGGGAGAAGCTTATTTCGCCAGGCCGTTTCATGAAACGGCGTTATCCACGGGTCTTGTCGACGAGTCCGAGCAGTGCGCTGTAAAAGAGCGACCCAAGCCGACAACCAATGGAGCGTTTCACCGTAAGCCCAGTTGTACATGTATAGGTAGTTCGAAAGTTCGTATGAGTTTGGATTCGCCAGTACTGATAACAAAATAATCGGGCACAAGATAGGTAGGTTCGTGGCTCATACCGTGCCGTGCACATCTACGAGGTGGGCTGCAATTCATGTTGGTGGGGGGAGGGTTGCTGTATGATGTAGATTAGCTGCAAGACAATTTGTAACTAGAACGATGTCGAGCAACGGTCCCGTTGGAGTTCTCCGGTAGTACAATGAAGTAAGTAGAGCAACTAACCTACTTCGTATCTACATCCTTACTTCGTGTATATATCTACTGTCCTCAGTGAGCCGTTGGGCTGGTGCTGAGCTAGGGGAGAGCCATATCGCCCTATCGAAGGGATACAGAGATTGGAAGACATGAAACCGAACCCGGCGAACTGGTTCGGCGTCCTGTAATGTCTGGTGCTAACCAACGTCCCGCATGGGACGTACGGCTGCGAGGAAGTCGTATGCGATGCAGCTGGTCGTACATGAACTCCTTGCATCGCCACCGCGGCCTCCATTTGGTACATACAGGCCATGGGCGAGGTTATGTTGGGACGACGGGCCGTAGGATTTCGGTTGGCAGGTCGATAACAAAGGGAGCATATAGAGGGGCTTGTCATTGTCGCTGGGAGTGCATCCCTCGATGGACATCCGCCCAGTTGCTTGGTTGTGTAACTGTCAGTATACCGAGATGAATGCAGCCGTTCCCGAACCTGGGATGCAATATTATATATACGACGGTCCCAAGGGAGCCAAGTGTGTAGGTAATATCGAGAGATTGCGACGGGCTCTGGCGCTCGCTCCAGTCTATAATGAGGCTCATATGTATTGGCGCGCGGCAATGGGTGAACGAATGTCGTGCATGGCATGAGCATCGCATCGCATCGCATGCCGTGGACGTCAGAGGCTCTCTTCCACGGCATGGTCACCCTGCCTCGTCCCCACATCGCGGGCAACGATCTAGCTATCCTGAAGATCCGTCGAGTAGCCCAGTGGCCCCGTCTCCTTGCCTCGTGAGCGCAAAGTAACCATGGCACGAGATCCGCGCACATTGAAGGAGACAGCTCGCTGCATGGAAGTCTGCACCTGCCCGGCCTTTACCCTGCCCGGCAGTGGCATTCGAGGACCGCTCCAACGGCGTGGGTTTCGATCTGAGTGCCTCGCCAGTTATAGTAAAGAGATGATGAGATGACCATGTTGGCCCCAGGCAGCTGGATGACGACGTCTCTATTTACTTACCTAGGCAAGCTCGTCGTGCACTGCTCAGATCGCTTACGTTGTTTTGATGGCTGGTTTATCGGAGCACTTTTGGATCCTATCTATGATATCTTCTTCGGCTGACTAATTCAGACGAAGACCCTGTGATCTAGACGTAAGAAGGCTTATTTTGTCTCGGCTGATCCATCCACTGTATTATTCTCTGAGATTGACATACACGGCATGGGACGCGTGCTACTGGACAATGTGACGAGAAACTCTAGTCGAGGCTACACAGAAGAGTCTACGACGTCACCTTAATATTTTGTGTATGCTTTGAAGGTGTTCCGGATAAAGGACTCGTCTTCGATAAAATGCCTCGAGGATGTTCTTCTCTGTCGATAAAATAGAATCTTTTTGGTTTTTGATGGTGGAGGGAGTGTAGGCGTGTAACCCCCCTCCCCCAACTTTCTCCCCTAGTAACGTCAGGACGCAGGCTACCAATTCTTATGATGTAAAAGCTCGGAAGGTATAAAATGGCCACGCTTCTGGAGCCGAGTTGATTAGACGAAGGAGGCGAGGATAGAGCACATGTGCTTCCATGTTGTCTATGCTCTGGGTATTATTATTGGCGAGCAAAGTATCGTACGAATAGCAGGCGTCTAGCTACTTGGTGTGTACAAGGAAGAAGATGGGTACCATTGCATACCTCCAAGTACATCGAGGTATCCCCTTTTGGCTAGACCACGAGCGGGATGCAAGAAACGGGCTTGGCGGTTGTTTGATCTGAATACACCGCGTCTGCTTGCAGGCAAGACGCATGCTGAGCACCACGGAATCTTGCATACGCGGATGTGCACTAAGTGCTGCAGAAGGTATACTTCGCACGGCGCCGCAGCAGTGCTATGACGAAGCATGTCCAAGATGTATCGAAGGTCACGCTGGCTTTCTGTAGAACAATGCCTTTTCCCCCTTGAATTAGCCGTTTGTGCAGGGATGGTTCTTACCAATCTTTACGACCTTCCTCCCTACCTCCAACTCAAGTAGTATGCAGGCTTTTCCCTCTTACGGGGAGAAACTTTATATTCGGAAAAGCTAGCATTATAGGCGAAAGTCCGATTGAAACGAGCACCTGATACAAGATCCAAGAAGGACCAAGAAGGCGAAAGAAGACGAAAGAAGGATTGGGTTTCGTATTCGAGAGTGGCTTGGGCAAGAAAACAGAACACCTAGTTTAAGCCAAGGTACGATGCCTGTCCACGAACTTAACACTACACTAAGCGCGGTACGGTCTGCGGTGCGGTGAGTATATTCGGCCATTTCCCCCGGCAGTACTGCCCCGGGATGATTCTTGAGCCGATAGCCTGTCTGAGCTGCATTTGAAACGAAAAAACTCCTCTCTTCTCGGGTTCCTGGAAGACTTGGCCCCCAACCCTTTCAGGTCGCATCGCATCTGACGACATGATGAATGTGCAACCTTGATATGTGCCTCTGCCTCTGCCTCTGCCTATAACCTGCAGCACATCAAACCTGGTCCCTGCCACCCTCAGGCTGTACATATACTCTACTATCTACGAAGTACCCAGCACATTCGACAACAATAAATATCCCTACCACCTACCCAAAGCACATTTGACAACAACAGGCTGAGGAGGAAATAATGATAATGATATTGTCCTCATCTATCAGCGCACGTTAACTTAAAAGTTGTATAAAAGCCAGATATCTATATTGATTGATGTCCGGATGACGTAACATGAGGCATATGGTCATTAGTAACACCCATGAGTAAACCACACCGGATGACAACGTAAGTGAGTCGCCGTTCCATGGCATTAGATCGGGAAGGAAAGCCATCTGCGCTCGAATATATACTTTCTAATGCGAAGAAACCCGTTCCAAGTCCTAGCACTAAAGTAATATTGTCAAGGTGACGAGTTGGTTGTCGAGTTGTCGGGTGGATCGAGAAGGGTCTTGCATCTTGCAGCGAGTTAGGCATTTAGGGATACCACGGTAGTGGTTTGATCAAGCAGCTACTGACCATTCCGGGAGCTACAGTGCGTCCGCATAGGAAGCAATGTGCATAGATGTGCACATCAACCTGGGCCCTGACTTATCGCATGCATTGGTTGCCGCTTTCTAGACGTCTGCCGTCTGCTAGTTGCAGCTCTGACGAACGCCAGGCTACCTGTCTACACTACATGAGTACCTTGAGTAGGGAGTATCAAGACACCTACCTATCATACCCAATTACTCTAGATACTTTACTTATATGCAGTGTCTAGTAGACTTGACTATCTACAGTCCTCAGTTAAGATCATAGATATTCTATTGCGAAACCTGCATTTACACCGTTATCCATTACTAGAGTGAACTACTGGTACCTCGACAAAAATCGCCTGCGTGGTATAGTTGTGTGAAAGTCCCAGGTGGATCTCAGGCTGTGGCATCACGCCTCCACAACAACAACAATACTAGCCAGCCCTCTCCATGACTAGGGTCGTGAAAATGGAGCCAACAAAACCTCTTCTCGCCAAGTAGGCCAGCAGGTCGGAGTCTAGAAAGAGGGGAGACGCGAGCCAAGAAGCCCGACAACAGCGCGGTGGAGAACACTATGTACAGACGACCTACTTACACTAAGCCGTACGGAGTGTGTGTGCCCACAAAGAAAGAAAAAAAGGCTCTCTCTGCTAAAACCTGCCACATAAGTGTACTGCTGGAGCTCGAGAAGAGACGGCTGGCATCTCATCATATAAGTTTAGGTATGCCGGTATGCAAGCCACCCATCATGAAGAATATAATTGTTCGCCCGGCCCGCCCAGCTTGAAGAACAAGGGCGGGCTAGGCACTTTAACCGCCTTCCTAATACTCCGTAGCACGCTAGGTAGCTTTACCGTGTCATTTATGCGTGGCTTTCTTGCTTCAGCCCATTCTTGTTTGTTTACCACTCGAGAGACGTGCCTCTGGGTGCTACATGTGTCTCGTTACGGTATACCGATACGAAGTACATAAACATGGTACAATTGCACGTATGTATGTACAGTACTACAATACCTCGTCAGAATCCATGGCAAAGGAACTTTGTTACCTAGGTATCCATTCTTAAGTTGCCTGGAGCATTACTTCGGGCATTGCTGACGCCTATACTTTTCTGATGGTATCTTCTAACATCTCAGCAATTTTGGTGTTATTAAAGAATTGGCTCTATCTAGATCGACCAGCTACTGATATTCTTCAATTTCAAATGCTTTGGCTCTTCCACAGCGCGTCTAACTAGAGACGTAGTATATAATAAAGCAATGTGCCTTCATCTGTGTAGACTAAGTACCTTGTAGGATGGACGAAGTAGTCTGCCCGGTTTTCCTGTATATTACGCCGACAGAAGGTTAGAGGAGTCCAATTGAGAAGTAAAAGATAGGTCTGGCAAAACTGCGTGCAGTCTTGGTCGCTTTTTGTTCATATTACCTGCCTCGACAATTGACGTGTTAATCCAATTCATTTTGGTGGATGAGCAGGAGGCATGCATTACACTGCTAAGGAACCACTTCACCCAGCAAATTCCAACAGCAATCAAGACACCGCAGCTGCAGCCTTATCCATGAATGCTGTGTTTCTCCCGTATCAAAGTCTATATCAACATTGTTCTCCTTCTCTTGCTCTTCTTGTATCTCTGCTCCCTCTCTTTCCTTACTGGTTGGAGGATCCAGCGGTTTATTTCGAGACTATTCTGATATGCCACTTTTTCCATCTTAGTAACTCTTGGTCAGTTCCTCGCGAACGAAGAGGTTGGTTGAGTGTTGTGGATGAAAAGAGGGGCCATTCAACCCGGGCACTGTGCTCCAACCCAATCGTCGCCGACTAACAGACCGAACAGGCCGGACGAGACCAGCGTAGCTCACCTACGTGGGTAGTACAGTAGGCCGTCCCGCATACCTCACTGTGCACACTCACGCACTCTGCGTACATACAAGAATCCACAAGGCCACACAGGCTGCGGCCATCTCCCCTTCCGATCCCCACCCCATACAGTACCGGAGACACCAATACAGTAATCATCTCACGAGTATCCCGAACGACTACCTACCACATGTGTCTACGATTCAAGAGCGAGCTACGTGTATCTCTGAAGAGCTACCTCGGGCACATGTAGACAAGTCACGGGTCGCTTAATATGATATGGATGGTCCCCGACGATAGCCAACTATAATGAAGTACTGTACGGTACTGTGTGCCATACCTATTTACAGTAAGGTACTTAGAAAGGACACAAAGAGAAAAGCAGCGAGGCCACGAAGTATGGTGGTTGGGCTTGTCAAGCGGTTACCGTTCTACGGCCGTGGGCTAACTGGTATTGGATACCTGTCTAGGTTTAATGTTCACGCCTCCTACTTCGTACCGTACATTGAGGCACTAAAACACCAGCCTGGAGAAGGTAGATACCGTACTAAATACTCGACCGTATTGAGAGGAATTCCGGGAAAGGTTTGCTGTACCTACAGGTCTAGTTCTATATGGATGAGAGGAATATGTCCGACTGGGCATCAAATCTTATCCACCTGCAGAGTCGGTTTATCATGCGGCCTACAAGATACACTCCCACAACCCCAGGGACCAGGGATCTCTTACGCCGCGATTCGCTCCGGGGAGCAAACAGACACCAGACCAAATCCAAGAGCGAAGCTCCCCAGGCTGGTTCGGCATGGTACGACGCACACAGCTGTTGGATTTGGAAGACACCATGCGATGGCAGTGAAAAGCGCCTTAGGCGGACAGATGTAAGCATCTGGCAATTGGTCTTGCAATACTTCGTGACTCTGGATGAAATCCCGAGACCTCAGTCGTGACCTGAGCCCACGAGCCGTGACGGCAAGCATGGAAACTCGACTGCACAATCACACAGCTGGTTGGTTGCCGCCCTGTCACGGCGGACCGAACGGGCACGGTATGCATCTCGCGGCAGCACACGGAGACGCCATTAATTTATCTAGGTATTTTTTTCTACCTTTCTTTTTAAATCGGGTTTCCTTTTGGAAAGAGAAGACGTCGATCCTGTCATTGAATGGCCAAGGATGTCAGTTGCAAGTACACACACCCCGAAGTACCTATCTTACTTACGCTACTGTAGGGTAGGTTACGATATCTAGATAGAGAGACGCCCCCGACTCGCCCCTGTAAGCACCCCTGAATTACACGATGCCGCTAACGAGCCACACTGGAGCCTTGTTAATTGTGCTCTAGTGTACGAAGTACAATGCCCGCCAACAACGCTGATGGCCGCTGAGGGACGACGACCCAGGAGATCTGCTGCCACTTAAGGGGACATTGGGACGGCACCGAGCGCTCGGCAGGGCGGGCTCTTGTAGTGAACGGGAGGGAGGCATATACTACCGGGTTCCTAGGGAGCAAACATTTTACCTAGTACCCAAGTCGAAGAGGGATACACGCTATATTCATGTGTACTACTTCGTACGCCTGGTACCGACCGAGGCGGCCACTGTGTGCTTATATGTGGAGCACTGTACGATACAGCGGTACCGCTGAGAACCCTTGCCCTTGGCTGGTTGGTCGTCAAATCCACTCCCCACTTTCGAGCACTCCACACCAGATCCCAACCCCTGCCTTTTTGTTCTCCTCCACCGTCCTCCACTTCGAGGCTGCCCCCCGGCTCGCTCGCGCGGTGACCAACCCAGCAGAAGCAGCAGCAGCAACAACAACAGAGCAGACGAGAAGAGAGCCTTCTAGGCCGGGCAAGCTGGCGGGCCCCATATCGTCTCGCCGTCGCTGGCAGGCGGGGGCGCGGTTGCTCTGGACGGCCGCCTTCAACGCCAGCGCCAGACAATACCTACTACCTAATTCAAGGTTGGGATACAGTAAACGGCTGGACGGCGTTAAGTAATAAACCAAAGGAGGGATTGTCGCAGGGAGATACGAATACAACTTCAATTACCTACACCTGGGGCAGGGCTTGCTGAGGTGTAAGGTACTTACATGCTACTTACACTTAAGGTGTTGCCCTACATGTAGGGACTTGCCAGAGGTACCTGGTATCGTCCATGGATGTACGCCAGGCTGGGCCTGGCCAGGTTTTGCGGTAGTGTAGGCGCTTGCTCAGTGGTGATCATGGGGGTGGTGCAGGTACAACACCGTAGGTACACTACGACCGCTTAGTCTGCTCTTGGGCGCTCCTGCTAATTGTTCCTACCCAGGTTACCCAAAGTACCCATCTCCCCAACAGGCAAAAGTTCCCTCCTCCTTTGCCGGGCTGAGTCTAGGGTATTGGAGCTGTATGGTGGTACCTGCGGGCTATACCTTGTTTCGCCCGCACTTCAAGTACCTCGCCTTCCCATCCGACAACTGGTACCTGCCTACGAAGCACGACAAATCTACACTACCTGCCTGTACCTACCTTGCAAGTTGTAGGTACCGACTTCGTACCTCGAAACCACTACGATCGGTACCCAAGGTACCTTCCAAGCCTACTTTATCTACATGGAATACACCCTATCACCTTCTTAGTTAGCCAACCGATCTGTTCGCTCCTCTCTCTTATCCACCTCAACCTCCTCCTTCTCTTCTCCTCTTCTTCTTCAATCTTCCTGCCTCCTCACCACCGACCAGGAGAGACCTTCTTCGTCTCAGGCTTCCTCTCTTTTTCTCTTTTTTTCCTGCCTCCCCCGACCCCCCTTGCCCCTTGCCTTCCGCCGTCTCTCTTTCACCTGGTTCAACCTCGCAACTCCGAGTCTAAGGTTCAGACCCGAAAGGTTCGTCCTCGTTACGACCCGATCCAATAGTTTTAACCTCGCAACCACAGCGAGGCTGGAACTTTCTGGTCTGCACGGACTGCATCATTTCTGTCTTTGTCTTGCATTGCATGAATTTTACTAATTATCGGCTGGTATAGAGTTGAGAGTCCGACAGCTTAATCGCTCCGGGCCCGGTGGTTGTGTGTGTCGGGTCGATCTACATATTGTCTCGCTTGCGTCTTTTAAGAGTCGTTAGCAGCTCGCCCGAATCGACGATCACGATTGTTTCCACCACTTCCTCAGCGGCATCAGTTTTTCTCTGCTGCTTGTCGTCGCCCCGAAAACACATCACGAACATACATTTTAGGACCCTGGTGTCCTGGTAGGAGGAGGAACAGCCCAACCGCGGGCACACCACAGCACCATATTGATGATCCCCGACTGTTGCCGGAGAACTCCCGGATTTTGACGGTTGTTCACTCAATTGGAGGAGTTTTGGTACAGTGTTTACGACTTGTCACGACCCGTTCACGAAGTCATTGAGAGAATTCGTTTTTGCTCATTTTGCTCGTCGAAGAATCTCGCGTTTGTAAACTTGACATCGGCACCCCCTGATTTTGCCCCTGGTGGTTAATCATTACACACAACTACGGCCTCCCTCGATTCTATGCGTGACGATCGAAGCCAATTGATCGCCTCTGTTTGCGTTAGACCTCACGATTGTGTTTGACAAGATACTTGCAACGGTACAATTTTTTTTGTTAACCCTCAACCGCTCAGACAGCCAAGCCCGTGTTGGCTGCTTGTGAGCATTGACCAGCCAGATCCAGTAAACCCTAAGCCGCAAAGCTGGATTTACCACCGATTTCGTATCCGCCAACCCGGGGAACGTCCGACATAGCTCCATACTACAGTTCTCTCACTACCCAGCGGCCACCGTATGTGAGTGAGAAGCTGCCTTCGCTTCCCTTCCCACAGCCACCGGCGGCGTATTCACAAGGTGTTTCGTCTCCCCGGGTTAGCTCCATTGCTTCATCAACCAGCTCGAACGGCGACTCACAATCGTCTTTCACCTCGGCCCCGTCATCGAACGGTCCCAAGACTCCTTCGCCGAACCTCCACACGTCGACAGCAATAGGTGCCACTCCCCACGGGATTGGTGGATACGATCACTACTCAGCGATGAATCCCCAGCAGGATATGTATTATCAACCCCAGCACATGTCAGCGGGTCCAGCACCACCTCCTCAAACCGTAACTTCCAGTGCATTGCCTCAGTATGGACACCCACAGCCAACTCTATTACAACCGGGGCCGCAATATTCTGCACCGCCCTATCCATATAGTTATCCCAATGGGTTGACTTCACCGCAATCGGCGCCACCCGCCGTCTCTGCGCCTATGGGCCCAGCCAGCGTGTTACCACTCCCAGGTGTGCCAAATCAAGGAGCAATGCAACCTGCGTATCAAGGATATGATACGACTGGGCAGATTGCTCCACCGGGCATGAAACCCCGTGTGACGGCAACCCTGTGGGAAGATGAGGGAAGTTTATGCTTTCAGGTAGAAGCCAGGGGAATATGCGTTGCCCGTCGGGAAGGTAAATTTTTAACTCCAAAAAACGCTGTGCACTGCCAAACTCACGCTTTTCATAGACAATCACATGATCAATGGTACGAAATTATTGAATGTTGCGGGTATGACTCGAGGCAGACGGGACGGTATCTTAAAAAGCGAAAAGATTCGACATGTGGTCAAAATTGGCCCGATGCATCTCAAGGGCGTCTGGTGAGCTTATCGATAGCTGTATACGTCGAAACAATTGCTAACTCCCAAATGATAGGATACCGTTTGAGCGTGCTCTAGACTTCGCCAATAAGGAAAAGATCACTGAATTACTCTACCCGCTGTTCGTGCACAATATTGGATCGTTGTTATATCATCCGACGAATCAGAATAGAACCAACCAGGTGATGGCCGCAGCCGAACGCCGCAAACAAGAAGTTAACCAGATGCGCAATGGTGGCGCTCCTGGGCCGGGACCAGGCCCACCATCGGGTCCATCCCCTCCAAGTGGTGTGCTGCCGTCGATACAACAGCATCACCATCACATGGGATTACCTGGTCCACAGCCTTTGCCGTCACACGGTAGCTCTGGACGCCCGTCTCTTGACCGCGCCCATACATTCCCCACACCGCCGGCCAGTGCCTCTAGTGTGATGGGGAGTATGGGTGGCGCAGAGTACCACTGGAGTCCGCAAGGCATGAACGGGGCTCAGGGTGGGAACTCGATGTCTATTGACACAAGTCTTAGTAATGCCGCCCGGTCAATGCCTGCCACGCCGGCCACAACTCCCCCAGGGAACTCATTGCATAGCATGCAGTCGTATCCCCAAGCCACCCAACCATATGACAATTCTCGCGGCGTTTACAATCATACGGCGCAACAAGCACCGTATCCTTCCCACAACAGTCCGCCAGATAGGAATGTCTATGGTCAAGCAAATTCTTATATGAAAAGTGAGATGGGTCCACCTTCAGGGCGACCCGTTGGCGCAGGAGTAGCAGAGGGATCAGATGTGAAGCCGCCGAACGGTATGATACAACACGGGGATGCGGTTTCGCATCCCTCCGGTGAGGACGAGGCAGAGCATGAGGCCGAGTATACCCACGACAGCGGAGCCTATGATGCAAACCGAACCGCATATAATTACAATGCTCCTCCCGTTGCCCCCATGTCGGGCGATCATCAACATTTGTCTTCGGACATAGGTGGTTCTCCAGGTCATCAAGCACATTCTGGACGTGCCACGCCACGAACTGCCGCCCAGTCTCAATCGTATTATGGGCAGCCTAACGGGTACAGTACTACACCACCACGCGTACCACCCCCGCCTAGCAGCCTTTATAATGTCATGAGCAATGATCGAGGCGGACCCAACGGGGCTTCAGCTTCAGATGTATATGGCTCACAAACGGATATAAATCCGACATTACCGAATGGATATGCCCCGCCGCCAGTCTTGAATGGCGTCCAAGGGGCTCTAAAACGAGGGCGTGATGACGAAGACGAGCTCCAGCGGCCTCCAAGCAGTAGCTTGGATATGAAACGTCGAAAAACGCTAGTTGACGGCACAATTCCTCCTCCTTACGACACCATGAATCGGCCAGCTCCTGCTGTAGGGGGTGCTCGACGGCGATAGTAGTATCAGACGCGATCCGAATTCCGGCAGGCTAATTTTCGGCCATGTGTATTGATGCTGCACTAGGTGGCGGCGGGGTAGCGCCATCTCAGCTACCCCACAGTCCCCTTCGACCTTTTCTTTTACAAAACTTCCTTGTATTCGCTGTCAACGATGGACCGTCGGCCTCTTTGCATCACAAGGAGACATGATCACGAGAATTACGATTTGATTATTATTGTTGAACGCCGTTAATGGCCGTGTACATGCTTCACGAATCGATGCGTCGCACGGGGGTCATTAATTCTTCGAGATGAGATAATACTCTGTGACGTTAACGCTGAGCCCGACGACACACTCAGCCAACCAAAAAAAGCCTCCTATTATGACTTCTTAGGTGGGCAATGTTCATGATCGAAGCAGCTTGTTTTACTTTGTCCATTACATACAACTGGCCCCCTCGAAGATGGAGGCTGTTTATTCCCTTGTTTACGAATGATGAAATGACCTTTTCTTTCCAACAAAAATGGGGACGGTATTAGCCGGCGTGTGTTGGAAATGTTCCTTCCGGCATCATGGCAATGAACTCGATGATGGATTAAAAGCTCAAGTCGCTTTAATACACAATGAATTAGATCCTGAGCCACATACAATTACCTTGATACAAACAACTATGCCTACATTTTATTCAAATTTGTGTTGCCAATGTGCTTAACGGTGTCAGATAACAACCTGTGATCTCGTATCTCCAGGAGCGCCATGCCACCCTCTCATGGGTTGTTCCGAAGCGAGAGACTAACACTGGCCTCTGGGTTTGTCATGTGGTACAGATTCTTGAGCCTTGATAATTGGTGTCACTGATGACCTGGCGAGCCTTTTCGATCAACGTTATTTGCCAGAGCATTATCATAGCCCAGACGAACAGGACCGTTGAACGAGAAAGAGTTCTTTCTCGTTATTACTGTACATTTCGGCTCCATTGGACGAGAGGACGAGCATCATAGTATGCGGAGTTGATATACATCTTACGCAAGACCAACCATCATCCATCGGGGACACATGAAGCGAACTCGACTGTTAAAATTCAAAACAACCTGCAGAGCGCGTACGAAAACTGAGCATACCAGAATGTCAGCCAGTGCAGGCTAGTGGTGTCAATCTGTTTCCTAGTCACGTTGCCTAGCCACGTCCGGCTGATGATACTCATAGTTGTCCAGTCCTAACATCTCACAGAGAGCAAACAAAACGCCGAATGGGGTTCATAGAAAACGGCAGGATCAGCAGAGGGGTGAAGATGGGTAAAAGATTCCAGTGCCCTTGTATTACCTTACCCACTCTCACAAATCCGGCCTGAGACGGCGACAAGAGCGCAAGAAAAAAAGCACACCGCTCTTATCCTGTATCACCGGAACTAATCAATCCCAAAAATGTCGCACCGGAATCAAATCAGCGGTGATGGCGTAAGCTCTGGCTGAATAAGGGGCCCTCGGATACACGATAGAGAACGAGAATGAGAATGGAGAGTATGAATAGGGGACTATGCCGGCATGGGTCGCTCACCCACCGCGACCCAGCAAGCAGCACAGCGAAGCTGCACGAGGCGACGGAGGGCGAGACAGTTGGGACGGAAAGGCGTGTTGTTTGTCCCACGTAGCAGCGCGATGATCAAAATTGTTGGGCCAACACCCACGTAAGAAATGACGGGAAATATCAAGAAGTAGTCTAGGTTGGTTGAGTACGGAGAGGGAGGCTATTATTTGATGACACGAGACGTCGATCTCTGTGGGAAAATCTAGCAGGCTAGACAAGCAGGGCCGCAGCGGGAGCCTCGTGCAGACACACACACATGCCCTGTCATTCCCCCCAGATCATAGAATTACATACTTGATTTCACATTTTTGTTCCCGTTAGTAGTCCCCTGCTGTTCAACGCTGAAGGTGCCCCCTGGGGAATTTATCCGCTCACCGCACCGCGCTTCGACGACACCTCTCGGCCGCTGATCTATCTGGGGAGCCCTAGACTAGGCGACCACCATGTCTCATCTCATCCCATCTCATCTGCCCGCCTTGCTTTCACCGCCCGCCCTCCTCGATGGGTGCCGTGCACGTAATCAATCATCCCGAAGCCGATTGATTACTCACTAGGACCCCCCGGTCGGTCGATGAACGAACGATTGTAGGCTCCGCGATTTGGTAGATCGGTCGCGGACGAGGATTCGTTCCACACCTTCTACTTAGTCACTTGTATCCGACGTAACCCGTCTCCTCTTCGAAACCCCGAGACGTAAAATATCACTACGATAATGCCTTCTCATGGATTTGAAAGCGCTAAGGAATTAGAACGTTGCAGGCGTGCGTGAGTAAGGAGATGTGAATGAAACCCTCCGGGTAGCAGTAGCACGCCTCGGCCTCCGAACCCTTCGTCATCGTTCTCGTAACAAAATGTTCGTCCTATCATTACTAGGTACATCTAGTGAACTTTTTCAGTCGCACTCCCGGTGACCTAGAAGTGATCAATCAAGCTCATCAATCCTTCCCAGGTCCTCAGGAAGCCCACGTCTCCGTCCCCGTAGCTCACATCCCCCAATCCCACAAAATCGCCTCCCCCGACATCGATTCGAAATCAGCTTCGACTTGCGACAGACAGAATTGCCCCCTCCTCCCTTCCCCCCTGGAGGGGGGTTTTCTGTGTTTCCCAGCCAAGGATAAGATCAGCGGAGCCCAGCCGAGCAACGTACGTACGGTTCAACAGCGTCGAGGTGACACGGGAAATCCGGGCCGCTGCATTAATACGGTGCAACGTGGAACCGACGGGTCTAGCTCGTCAGATACGTAGTCAGCTAGCTACCTAGGTTAGGCAGATGATGATGCTTGTATGTTGTTGTTATAGGTGTTGGTATGGGTATAGGCATGGGTATAGTTATGGGTATGGGTATGAGTTTAAGGCGGTGGCAGCGCATTCCGTCCACGCGTAACGCGAGCTTACGGGACACAGTCACAGCACAGCACGACACGACACGGCAGTGACAGCACCACGTTACGGACAAGGTTTTGTTGAGTTGGGTTCGGCCGGGCGACGAAGCGGATGAAGTGAACCAGTGAGTTTGTGACGGAGTGAGTGAATGAGTGAATGAGTGGGTAAGTGAGTAAGTGATTGGGTGAGTGAGTGAGTACGTGAGTGAGCGATACTCGAGCCAAGACCAAAGCGCACACGGCGAAGCACAGCACGGCATGCCCCCCGCGTCAGATGTCCAACGTCGGCGTCGGCGACAGTTTGCCAGCGCAAAGCGTCCCGCGGCACGACGAGGGCCAGGCTGGGCCAGGCCAGCTCGTCTCCTCTTGTCGTTCCACGCCATTGCCGTTCCACAGGTACGAGGCGGGGGTTTAGATTGATTGCTTTTTTCGGTATTGTCGAGACGCCGGGGGCCACGATATAAAACCAAGTTGGGTACTTAGTTTGGAGACAAGGATATCTAAGTGTGTGTTGTGTGTGTCTATGTGTGGAAGTTTGACATTCGGCAAAATGAGAAAAGGGGGAACTGACGGGAGGCGACGGACGGGACCGGGCGGGACGGGATGGGGAGGACCCGGGAGCGGTCGTGAACCTATCATCTATCAATTGTGCACCACGGGAGGCAGGTTTCGAAGCAAGATTATTGTGACATTTACACTCGAGGCATGGAAATATCTCTACTAAGTTGTAGAGAGGTTTGGTCTTTTCCCGCGAAGTATACAGTAACTTAATAGTTGGTTAGCTACTGATTACCGGTACTGAATCCCTACATTGGAGTTTAGAATTGGGAACAGGCAATTCGCAACTCTTCTCGAGAAGTACTAGCCTGTGTTATAATACTTCAGAGGGAAACAGCAGTACCGCAAGATGTAGAGAGTTCATGGAAGCATAGGAACTTGAATAATATTTCATCCTTCGTTTGTATCTAGAAAGCATGAGCGACTGAGTGCTCGGGACTAGAGGCAAGGTACCTTGTCAGTCGTGTGCCTCTCTCTGCCTCTATAATGCCATCCGTGACTCTCCTTCTTCTTCTTTTGTTTGACATATAAGCCGTCGTAGCTAGAAAAGACCGCACCGATCAATACTCGCCGTAGAATTCTCCCCACGGTAGGAAATGTATGGTAGAACGGTCGCCACCTCTCTTCATCCCAACGGCCTCTAGCTCGGCCATTGTCTCTCTCTCCAGCCGCCAATATCCGAGATGCATATAAAATCTGCAGCAGCTACACGGGTTCTCGTCACTATCTCCCTTCCAGTAATCCATGCGATGGAAGGCGGCGATGAAGATGACTTGGAAAGGCTTCTGGTCATAGTCCATGTTGTGATAATAGCTGACGGCCTCGAATCTCAAGTCCGCAACCTTCAGCGCAGGCATGCGGGCGCAGCATCGAGCGAATGCCGTGATCATAGCGTCTAACCTTTGGGCATCTGGGATCCATCTGTCCACGGGAAGTTCATGTTTGAGTGTAATGTCGTCGCGTCGCTGGTACTTTTCCTAGTATTTCTTGGTCGCGTCGATTTCCTCCGGCGTATCTCCGTAACCCGGCGGTAGCCGTCTACCGTTTAGCATATTTTTACGGACATATCTCGTGCGGTGCGGTGCCTCCCTGTGCCCCCACGGGTGAAGAATCCAGTTTCCATCGGGGCTGCAAGGGTGCATGATAACTCGTAGTCTGGTCGTGCTCTGCCAGCAAGGCTGCTCGTCCGCCCCCGGTCCAGATGTAGGCGGGTCAAAGAGGGACGGATGGAAAATGCCTTGGAGCGAGATCTCTTTGCAGTGCCTTGTCAGCTTCCGGATAGCGCAGCTCACGGGATCGGGTGAACCCTCCTTCATCAATATGGGCAGCGGCCGGTCACAATTCCCGCAGTCGGGGGTTTTCAGGTGACAGGAGAACACCTCCACAGAGGGTGGTAGAGCGAAGTATTTAATGCCGTCCACAAAGGAACAGCGGCACTTCCAATCCAAGCTGTAGAAGCGACCCCATTCGTATTGAGGCCCGTCAAATTCCCATGCAGTACGTTGCAGAGCTGGCATCTTTGAAACGAGAACCAGGGGCGAGGCAGGATTCCAATAGCGAGATCGGCTGCCGAGATAGAATTCACGAATGCAGGGAAGATCCGGAAGACCCACCACGTCAGCGGAAAATTCCAGCACCGAGAAGGGAAACATTGGAATCATACGGTTGCCCAAGCCTTCCGTGTTCAAGCTCAGGGATATACTTGGACTGTCGGCGGCGCACTCAAACCCGCCGAGGATATCCCACAGTTCTCGCACTTGGGCTGTTAAAACCCTCGCGGCTACGTGCCGGGTCTCCCTCGAGCCATGGACGACAGCAGATTTCGCATGCATGTTAATATTGAGATGCTTCCTTCTCATCCCCAATTCCCCGATGCCACGGGGAAATTGTAGAAGAAGAACCTCGAGCCAACGTAGATAGGTCCATCTCTGTGGGTTTAGAACACGCCTGAGCTCAGCGAGTTCCTTCTCCTCCGCCCGGATGCATAGCCGCCGGAAATTGTGCCGTTCGACTGCGCATTGGAACCTGAGCGAGACTGTGGCCGAGGACGCGAAATACCGACGGCGATGCGTACCATCCTCACCAGAGGCCTTTGCTTTGTCAACTCTCTGCTCCTGACGAAGCATGGAGATGATTTGGTCGAAAAGTTCATGAGGCAGTCTATCGAATTGGCTGACAGACATCTCGAGAATATCGAAAGGGAAGGAATACCGAGTTATTTGTGTAAGGGGAAGAGGGAAGCAATGGCTTTTGTTAATGATTGTGGCTGTTAGTTAATCCTGTTGATGTTCGCGTGCTCGACGTCGACATTGTTGTTATGTAGTGTCTCTATCAGTAACGTACTTTATTTAGTAGAGCCCTACCTGGTACATATGATCTAACAAAGTCACTCTTGGAGCTTCAATCGCGACCCGCATGTACAAGCCAATCCTGTAAGGAAGACCTTTCCAAGCAATATTCAAACTTTGACTACAGGCAGCTAGTGTGAGCCCGCTTTCCTACGGAAGTGTTAGAGACACGAGAGCCGGGTGAGCACTCTGTAGGTAATTACACCTTGGTGAGGTGATCCTTCTCCCCAGACGCCGTAGTTATGGCTGAAGGGCTCTGCAGCACGAAGAATCACGGCAAGGTCGATCTCTTCGCCGCGATGAAGTACCTCGTAATACACTCCATTTGCCATTTCGACGATGCTTCCTTTCTCGCGAACCTAGAAGCTGTAAACGATGTTGACCTGGTGCACATGGTACTTTGGTTGCCGTTACGAGAGAACAAGAGATGCAGGGCTAGTGTCTATAAGCTAGATACACTTTTAAGAGCGTTGCTAACCGGGCATCCCCTATAAACGAGGCTTATATTTATTGAGTTCGAGGTTAAACGGGTTGTGCAGAGGCTTTTAGACTTCTGGTTAACTATACCAGACCTGATTAACTGCGATATATATTAAATTAACTCCAATAGACCGCAATAAATTTAGCTAAGTTAACTGTCTAAGACGGGCCGTCAGCAGTGTGGCAGACTGTATCGCTCAAAAAGGTGCCCAAATAGAATATAGGGGATGCCCAGTTAGCAGCGCTCTATTGTAATTATCGAATTCAAGGCAGGTACGTTGAGCAGAAAACCTTACCTATTTCTTTCGTCCACTGACTACATGTACATATCAGGCCATGGTACTTACCATACATCTCAAATATCGCGCCTACTAGAAATGTCGATTCGACACAATCAAGAAGTTGTCAGCTGCCCCGACTTCGGGAGGCTACTACCTAGCACCTACCCTATCTAGTACATATGGATATATATTACTTTCGAACAAGGCTGTCGCACCTTCTACACGCAGTTATCTGGTAAAGGGAAGTGCTTGGTACCTTACCTACTTATACACTACGGCCTTCTCAACCCATCACATGCACCTGAGCTCTCAGCTTTCACCCTCAAAATCGACAACGCAACCTTCTGTCATCTTTCTCGTTGCCACTAGTTGCAATATCCTCCTTCAACACACATCTGTCAATCACGCACTCATCTGATGCTCACAACTCCACGGCGCTGACGCAATGGCTACCTTGATGGAAGCCGCCGCCCGGCTCTTGCACACTGGAGAGTACAGCGACTTCACCATCCTATGTGAAGGTGAGGAGTTTCATGTGCACAAGACCATCGTTTGCCCGCAGTCACCAGTTTTTTCCGCCGCTTTGAAGAGCGCGTTGAAGGTAATCACCCACAGCTGTCGTGAAATCTGGCTACAGCTAGGTTGTTGGATACTAACACTTGAACAGGAAGGAAAAACCAATGCACTCGAAGTCAACTTTGACATTACGCTGCTGAAGTGCATGCTCAGTTATATGTACACAGCAACATACCCGGAGAAGCCTGCCCAGCCCATTCAGCGGGCCCAATCCGCCAATGACCCCAAAGGAGATGACCAGACAGGTATGTGCTAACCAGTCAAGTTGAGAGTTGTGTTAGCTCCTTAGAAACTTCTGTATTTCCATAACGCGACTTCTCTTTTTGTTTATATCATATCACTCGAAATTCCTCTCGATTGTCTTAGTATGGCCTCACTGACTTTCAAAAGATCAACAGATGCTCATCGAGGGAAGTAGCATGACACCCTCTATAGCTGACACGACTGTTTCCGACGATTTGATCTACCACGCACGTGTGAACGGCATCGCGGATTACTATGATATCAAAGGCCTGGCTCAGGTTTCGATCACCAGAATGGAGACCTTATTCAAAACCAGTTGGTCAGCGGTTGCCTTCTGCGATCTCATGTGGGAGACTGTCGGCGAAATCGGAGACAAGAATCTCCGAAGAACTCTGATCCAAACTGCTTCTTTGCATATTTCTGAGCTCATGAAGCAAGAAGGTTTCTGGGAGGCAAAGCTAGCTCACGATTGGGATGCCGATCTCCTAGAGGAGGTTATAAACACCCACGGCCGCGACCATCATATAATGAAGGCTAAAATTGATGCTAAAGAGATGGTAATCACTGCTCTCAGAGAGAATTTGGAAGAGCTGACCTCTGTTTTGTCTACTAAGAACAGCTGCTCCCCTATGATGTGCAAATCCCGCTTTGGATGCAAAATTCAACAGCCGTCACAGAATTCAGAGAAGCGCTGGTTGATTTGCTGCTCTGCATGTGGCCGCCGGTATCAGTACAACAAGAGAACGGGAAACACCACGTCTCTTCTGCCTTCGCAGTAGGCTGATTATTGACGAATATATCGTCAACAAGAGCAGGGGGGCTGCTTACACAGAAAAAGTGGTCGGGGTAGACTTAGCGTTGCGATAGACAGTGTTTAGAGATTAAGAGCCATGAACACACGGGGATGAGAACGAAGAGGATGGTTCAGATATGTAGGTATCGCACCAGATAGTCTACACACAGATCTTACAATTCTCGATAAGTCATCCTCAGTGAGTCTTATATCATTGTGGTGGTTCCCGCAAGCCAATACTACAGCTCGGCTTCGCGAATGGTCGCGCAACTTGCCGAGGCCCACAGCTCACCGTGACCTAAATCATATTCCGATCGTTAATCAAAAACTTGTTTATTACGAATCTTCTGGTGGGCCATTTCATTTCGCCTGACGAGTCGCTTACATCTGTCAGTGATACGCTAATATGATTTTGAATCAGATTAAGACTCTTCATATTGGTAATTTCGTAGATAATCTGCTAAGATAACTACGTGTTATATTGCGTTACTGCGGCTCCCTTCGGACGGATAGTGTTCGGACATGATCTAGTATTATGATACGCGGGAAACAGAACCTCGATGACGGCCGACCATGCCCTTTCGCGGGCCGGAACCGAGATGTGAACCTCAAATGGTGCCGTGGATTGAGGGCTGCCACACGGAGTCGTCTAATTTAACATAATTCGGAAAATAAATTAATAGCTTACCTAGTGCTCAGGTAAGTAGCGAGGTATTTACTAGCTAGCAGATGGATGAGAGTCCGTAGCCTCCGCGAAATCGCGTCCCAGTCTTCATCTGCACCGGCGGGGCGCGATCGTCAAATGATGTGCACATATTAATGAACTCACCTATAGCTTACAAGTCTTATGAGGAGTATTGGTTTGGGAACTATTATGCGGTATCCTCGCAGCGACAGATCCAAGTCCAAGCCCCCGAGTTGCTTCTTCATGAATATGAACCATCATAGGGGCAGAGGGACATGGTACGAAGAACTCGAAACGAAAACAGGGCCACAGGCCGGTGAGGATGGATTGGCATCGCGATGCGCCGGCGTGACTCTCGTGATGTCGTTCATATCTATCCTCTAGTCTTGCACCGCCACGGGCCTGAGCTGAGAGTCGAGCGGGACCCAGGAGGCTGGAGCACATCAACGTCATACCATTACGTGCTGCCGCTTTACGTCAATCGGGTCTGGAAACGGGGCATCTTTCGGCGCACGGAGGGGGTTCGGAGTTGCCCAACAGGGAAGCGGACTCGGTCGCCGCTCGTCTCCTGAGTCGAAGCCGAAAGCCAAGTGGGTAGTTGTATTTATAATAGCCTTTGGGCCATCCGGAGGACTAAGTCATACCGTCTCACGGGCGCCTGAGGACCGGCCGGAGTTGTCCAATGGGTGTGGGGTAATTGGGTCAGCATCGTACACCTATCCAGTATAGCCTTCGTATTAGTTTCTTCGTATAGATACGGTAGCATGATAGTATCTAATGCCCCGCTTATTAGCTATACGGAGGCTACCGTAACCCAAGAACTCGGGTCAGTAAACATGGATAGAGGAAAGCTCTCGTGTGTCCCTCGTCTTGCGCGGGTATTGGCCGCTTATGCTAGTTGTTTTTCCCAAGTCCACGGTGCGCGGCAAAGAGTGGCTCCGTCACGACGGGGATGCAAGTCAAGCAGAGAGAGTCTCCATTTACGCTATGATGGAACGGCGAGTCAGCAAGCTGCTCTCCTTAGAGTGTATAACATGGACCCCGGCCGTTATATCCGTCCCTGAAGCCATGAATCAAACCAGCACCCGTTACGGATCGAAGACGGAGCAAGATACACAGTAGATCCGTCGGCTATGCTCAAAGGCTTCGTAGCACCCGCGTATAGATAGACCAGTAACGCTATTCTGACAGATGGCATGTTCCATGAGATGACACAACGTGAGATGACATGACAGGCCGATCCCGTCGTCCGACCAGATCAGGGAGGGAGGGAAGAAGGAAAACCCGCCCTGCAATCTCTACACCAAAGAGCAGGTATCTAGAGACTAGAGTCATCCCATCCCGTCTACACTAGAGCGGATTAGTGACATCGACATACGGCGACCCACCTGAGTTTAATGTGGCAGATGCCTTAAGCACCTAAGGTAATTAGCGAAGAGAAAGATAAACACAGATATATCATAGATGGATGGACCCTGTAATGCAAGTAGAGACCTAACTAACAGCAATGTCGGCATTTATCCCAGAAACCCCTGAAACCATCTAGGTTCAACAGAGAAACCTAGATTCAGCAAACGAGTATACGAACCGTTCAATCATTCATCAGGTTTCATCGACACCGCTGGTTCCGTTCTCCTACACTTCGTGCATGAAGAGGTGGACCGACCGACTGACAGACCCTCTAAAACAATGGGAAAAGCCAATCGAGATCAGACGATCGATCGTGGGGTACGCTACGTGCGAGAGAAAAGTGCGGGGGAGAGCGTTGTAACCCACGCTACGCTACAGGTAAGTACCTTAGTTAGTCTAACCTAGGTATTCGAAGTACCGGGTTCTTCGGTGAGAACCTTGCTCGGAGACAACCTGGAGCTGACTCGGAAACCCGTCGGGTTCACACGTCTCCGTTACGCTGAGAAGGGGAATGAAGGGTGTCGCGTGAGTTGAGTTGCAACCTCGTGGTTATCGATTGTTGCCCTTCACCCTTGATAACTAAGAGGTATTCATTCGCCTACATGTAAGGTAGTGATGAGTTCAGTCACTTAGTCGTCTGGTTATCAATTCAGTTTGATAGTTGCTTTCTTGCGCGTGCTTCTTCATATCATTTCCTGGGCTCGAAGACGTCGGGAAAAGGTCACAGCACCCTCAATATGATATCTCTTGCGAGAGAACTTATAGGCACGTGGTCAGACCAGGTTAGTCGCTTATTAGACAATTCGTCGTTTCGCAGCGTAACGATAATTAATTATGCATCGATCACTCGTAAGATTCGTAGGTGTGGCCATCAGAGATAAAGCCTAGCAGTCTTTGACCAAAGACTTTGGGCATCGCCCACGCACGACTTCCTTTTCATTTGAATCCAACTATGTATAGTCAAAATACCCGTTAAGGGGCAATTTTGCCGCCTGAGCCAGCCCACCGTAACCCCTGTCGATGAGAGACTGAAAAAGGGGTGTGGATGGGCCCGTCTCCCTCAAGGCGGAATTAAAATGATAGAATACCAATTTCAGACACCGCTGAGCCATCCCATCCCATGACACAGTCTCGAATGAGCGTGGGAAATCCACTAACAAATCAAATCGTCTCTCTCTCTCCAAACAATACACGGAAAACATATTCGTGGCAATCATGACAATAATACAGGCGTTGTGTTAGAGAGCAATTTTGCCGTTACTGCTCTGAGGACTTAACGCATCGCCGAGGCCGCCCCAGATATTTGTCAACATGCTCGCTGCCTGTCCGGCGGGCTCGGCATCGTGGATGAACTTCAATTCGACGCCGTCTACGCCCATTCCCTCGATTTCTGTGAGTGCCGAGGGCGAGACGAGGGCCGGGTTGGCAGCAACGATGCTGATCTCGGGAACGGTGACGGGGTGGTCGGTGACTTCAGGTGTGTGCTGGAACACGACGTTGTCGGGGAGCAGAGGGACGCGGAGATGGCTGAAAGGATCCGCGCTGGCGCCCTTGAAGACGGCGGAACCGGGAAAGACGATGCTGTCAATGCTTTTGACGGTTGCGCTCGGGGCGGCAGTGCTCGAGAAGGTCTGCATTAGGCGCAGTTTCCGGGGCTGAGGGTGAGGCAGATTTGATGATCGAGTGTACAGATGGCGGGGATGCTGTTTACCAAGGTTACTGTTAGTCGCAGCTTATACAAAGGTAGCTTGTAAGTAGTCGCATTGGGGACACGCATGCCCCCAATTCTGACATGGGCGGGAAAAGCATACATCAGGATCTATATTCCGTTCCTTGAGGAGATCTGCATATTTTCTCGACAGAGTGGCTCCCGCCTTCGAGCCAGAAAGGAGAGTCGAGTGTTGAGTGGTTGTGGTAATGGAGCGAGCGAGCTTAGCGACAGAGCCAATGGCACGAGGACTCGACATTTTTGAGGATATCGATGTGACTGATTATATGATACAGAATTAAGGGCTAGAGGAGCTGTGATGAATGAGAAGATGATTAGCGATCAAGACCTAAGACTTTATCTACAAGGCAACAGTTATGGTATAGAAGAGACAATGGGGATCGACCACAGAAGCCGATGCCGATGATATAGGAGAGGCGCCATTGGCCAGACGTCCCGTGTCATGCAGTAGGTCTGGGTTGTACAGGCAGACCGGAGTTCCGGGAGCTGAAAGAGAGCTCGGCGACAAAGGAAACGATGCGACCAGATGCAATCTTGAGGGGTAGTGGGAGCACACTCACCTGATGGTGGTTGGAGTAGGTATCCGAGCTGGAGGGAGGGGAGGCAATAACGAGCGGATGGAGGACTGGATGTCCAATCCGTCTTATTATAAGTTACTGTATCCAGCAATTGGCTGCTGTATTGCTTTGATGACTGGCCTACCTACATGTACCTAGTAAGTACATAACCTAGTAGTGACAAGATGTATGTGGGGATGAGAAACTTCGTACTCGACGTGACCAAGCCCCCCGAGTACATATCAGGCGGTGTAACTACCGACTATTACGAAGTACCCGGTAGACATACGAATACGGAAGTTACCACTTCTCCTCTCTTGACAAAGCACGGCACAGTAAGCTGCCACAGCGCAGAATCAAGAAGGCATGTTGTATATAATCCCCGTATGCCCCAAGCACCACCCGAAACTATTGAATTCCACATTTCATAGTATAAGACAAAGTTGACTGATAACACAATTGCTACCCTTCGTACTTCGTGTACCTGCCTCCAGGATATAAGAACACCGTATAGGTACCTAACACTAGGCTGTATGCAAAATAGCTTCGAAGCCTAGGCTTCCCGCCCAGGTCAAGTGCTCAAGTGCTCAGGAAATCAAGGACTCGGAGTGGTCAAATAGGAACGCTGCCGGCCGGGTCGACAAGAGCTGTCGCTCGGACACCGCTGCCAGGGCAGGGCAGGGCACCAAGTCACTTCCTCATCTGTTGAGACGCGAGCTCTGACCACCATCGGGTCCCGATATCCAGGAGACTAACCAGGCTAACCATGAACATCTTAGCGCGCTTCTCAACAGAGCGCGAGAGCCAATCAGAGCAGGTCCCGTTAAACCCGATGCTGTTGGTCACGTTTCCTGTTCCTAATTCCTTGGCAGCCAACGAATACACTAGATATTTATTGCTGTAATTCGTAGCGTAGCCTTCGAAATTGACCCAATTTCCCTACTGGATATCTATCATATTTAGGTAGGCAATTTTGGGATCGCCGTAGGCTAGACATTAGCTTTTATTGAGCTCTTGGAACGTGACCGTAGATAGAAGGCACCAGTTTTAATAGGTAAATCAGACGCGCGTTCTAAGGTAGTAGATATGCTTGCGCATGCGCGAAATGCTTACAATTGGGGATACCTTGTGTCAGGAGGTAGTAGTCCTTGATAGATATGGCAGATAGTACACTAATCGTCCTTGCTTATGATATGACTTTGCTGTCGAATCTCAATTCCAAATTCGGTGGTTTCCTAAACCCATTTTCTACACTCATCTTACGGACAGTTGACAGAAATGGGACTCTAACAACGGCGACCGATATCGGAGAGCTTCCTACTCCCGGGATTCAGCCAGATTAGGTATCACCTACACTACCTGTGTCTGCCACGGTGCTTATTGATGTCCCGGGTCGGCCGGTAGTTTCTAAACAAACAAGCACTTCCCATCATCCCAGGCTCTTGTTCATGCTTACTTTGACCTCACTCTGTGTCCTCGTTTTCGTCGCCCGTTAGGTCTGGGTTACCTGTGAGCAGTATAGATCAAGTCTATAGAGCCTCGACGTTTTTCACATATGTGTCTCAATATGCTATTAAACCCCAGCAACTTAACGGATTCCGAATGAACTAGCCGAGCCCAGTTACCTACTTGACGAATCCCCGCCGACAGTATGGTCATGTAACTCTAGAAGATCGCGTCATGCCTGTGCCACATTCTAGCTTCATTCTAGCTCCGTTCCAGAAGCCCATGTCAAATTAACTGAGACGTACTCCTTACATGCTTTATCCAAACATACATAAAGAAGCTAAGCAGCAGTCAGCATCGTGACACTCGTCTCCTTTCGATGAGCTTCTCGAAATATTACGAAATGGCACAAGAGACACTGTTGACTCTGCCTATTACTCATATTAACCGTTACGGTATCTACATGAAGCTAGGTAATTACACCGATGCCGCTATCGCATTATTTTTAGACGAAAGGCAGCCCGGACCCTCGAGCTAACCGGAACTGATACTTGCTTCTTACGGAAGGTGGGGACCCTTCGGTAATTGCAACCGTACGAAGTATATCTCGGTACTTTCGGTACTGAGTTAGCCGTCACGAAAGCAATTACAGATGCACGCCAAGTGGTGAGGCCGTCTCCGAGTCATTCAACGACAAAAGAATAACTGTATAACTGTCGTCAAACTTCCTTGATCCATAGTCCGTCACTGCAGTCGCCTGCATCTACTCCCGAGGATTACGCTCGGCTCTATGTTATCTAACGTCGGGATAACCTACCGTTTGTAAATCTATGTTGATTACTTACATAGGCTATCATTCCATCAATATCCTAAGCTCTCACACACACTCAAGAGACCATCCAGGAAATGCAGCTTCAATGCTGTTAGCCATCTCAATATCGCCTTAGAGTTTCAATTACTCGACGGACGGCGACGTAAATACTATGTGAAACAGAATGAGCTAACCCGAATTTACCTGACGCCTCGCCGCATAAGTGTGAAGTCAACCTTGGTCCTTGGCTAGGAGATGCGTTTCAATACTCCGCCACACCCAGTACACCGAATTCTATAGAGGCCCTCGCCGGCGTTCATGGGTCCTTCAATAGAACACGAAACGAGAGTATGGCACATTTTACAAGACTTTCCGGATGGGGTTTTGAAAAAGGAAGTGATTCCCTCAAAGGCCGTCAGGCGACCGTTGGATCTCGCGTCCGCTAATTCGGCTCGCGACTCATCGAGTCGTTGGGCGCAGATACGGAGGACAGCCGGCGCTACGCTGAGGTCGGATCCGTTGAACAGCCCCATTTCCGTATGCGGGCCGATATGATCTGCGGCTCGCGTCGCCAGCAGGTGGTGGAAGTCCTTGTCGCCTGTTTTACCCAGGGTTTCGCACAGCAGGTCGCGGAAGGCACCCGCCGACCATTCCTCTTGAGTAATTTCGTCGAGCGTGGCAATGCTCATCTTCGCTAGTGCAGGCAAATGGAAGAAATCTGCGATGCAGTTCACGAGTCCGTGGTGAATCCATCTCTCAGAGATGCTCCTGTCCGCAGAGTGATCGCTGTCACTCTCCATATTAGGCTCTAATTGAAATATGGAACGTTAGCCTCTTGAGACGAAGAAGATAGATGTGGCGTTGGTGCCTCGGGATGCGCAGGGGGTCTCTCGAAAATGCTAGGGCCGCGGGGCTTCACGCTTCACAATACCTTCGTTCTGTTCATCGTTTCGGCGGCAGAGGGGTTTCTCCTCATATTTTCCAGTATACATATACTGGACCATGCACTCCAAGGTCACAGGCTTAAAGTCATTGACCTGGAAGATGTTGGTCTCAGCTTCCTGCAGTCCGGTCAGCAGTTTTGCTCCCATATTCTCGTGACTTCACCTGCAAAATCAAATAGATGGTTGCAAAACGGGAGATAGATACCATAAACTGCCCTTCCATGGCTGCTGCGATAACCGGACTCTGGGCACACACGATATTTTTGTGCACGCTAAACTTCTCATCGCCACACACAAGGATAAAGTCGCTAAATTCGCCGGACTCCAGCAGGCGCGGTCCTATTGACGTAAAGTTCGCCATTTCCCACCGTTCAGTGCGCTGTGGTGTGCTTGCGTGAGAATCTCCTGGTATACAGGGCAAAGGCGCCCCCTTATCAGGCTACCGATAGATGAACACGGGATATTGGTCGGCAGAACGAATGTAGAGATGATGGATAATTCAGTTCGATGCAGGCACGGACGTAGTGGAGGGGAGCGGGCACGTTTATTGATATGTGGGGGGTGAGATACTAACATGTAAAGCAAGAGAGGTGAGTAACATTATAAGTAATTGCAACAAATTACCTCCATATATAGAAGTAGGAACCTTGGCTGGCGCCTTCCCAATAAACTCAACACAAGTGAAGAATATTCGGGTCATTGGCGAAGAGGCCAACTCGCAAACTCCCACTCATTACCTGTAAAAGCCCAACGTCCAGTTTTCATTCAAGGTAGGTAAGTACTTATACCGATAGGTACATTCAAGCCCCAAAATATAAAAAATTTCATAATTTGCTCCTTACTAATACAATAGGGTATTACTTACATATTCACCTAGGTAGTCTATATGAGTGAGCCTGAGGCCTCAACTTAGCTCTTTTAACGAGAAAGACCAGCGCAACTAGGACAAATAGTGAGGTAACCGCCGCCAAAATATTACACCCGGTCTCAAGACTGAGGCGGGCGGTCTCGCTCCCATTGGTAGGGGCGTCTGCAAGGACACCTACCATACAGATAAGAATAGGGTCACAAGGACAACAGTGGTATAATGTCGCGGAGAGTAACCTTAATATATCGTTAATCCACCTCACGGGATAAGCGACGTTGTTTTTGCCGTAACAAATTTCTTGAAATGTACTGGACCACTGCCTTAGAAGATATATATTTCGCCAACGAAGACAGAATGGACCCGTTCAGCCTTGACGATAATATGATTGCGATCATCAACTCTACAATTTTCGAGCTTCTCAGTGTCTTCGATATTGGTATCACAACTGAACAGGCACAGACGAAAAGCGCCCTGTCAGCACGCTTAGAGCTTTTAAACATTCTATATGACAAGTCCCGAAGCCTGGAGCCACAGCCAATGAAACAGGTGGAAGCTGGCGAGCTGGCTAGTCTGGGGTGAGGGCATCCCCAATTTGGTGGTAAAAGCACTGTAGTCCATCTCGGTGACCATCCCGTTCGTTACAGCACATTCTACTGTAGATTCGTGACGCCTCCTAAGCGCAGCCGGTGTCAATAAAAAGTGATCTGCAATTTGCCCCACAAACACTGGATCCCATGTCATCATATCACTGCCCTTTGAATCCTTCGGCCAGAAGCCCGGGGCACCAATTACCTATCCTCACGCTTCCTCAGGCTCCACAATGCTTATCCCCTTCTTTCTGCCCGTATGAAGTGTAACAACAAGAAGTCAAAGTAGCCACGATGGTCCAACTTCTTCGAGCCAAGTGCTCCACGGCGGCGGCAGGCGTCGCCATTCTAGCATGCCTGGTATCGGCAGACTACCCGGCCTTGACGCCAAGCAAAAGTTGCTGCCAGGCCCTCGCGACGGGCCCGGGCCTTCAGGGCAAGGTGCTGTTTCCCAACTCGGCGGCCTACACCGCGCGCGTCGACTCCATCTGGTCATTCGATGCAGCCCTGGCACCGTGGTGCGTGGTGATGCCCGAGTCGACAGCGGACACGTCTGCGGTCATGAAGATCATCCATGGCAACCAGTGCCCATTCGGCATCCGCAGCGGCGGCCACGCCGTCTTTGCCGGCTCCAACAGCGTCGAGGACGGCGTGACCATCGACTTTGGCTACATGAACGGCACCTCGTATGATGCCGCGACCAACACGGCGTCGCTCCAGCCGGGCGGCCGCTGGGGCGACGTCTACTCGGCTCTAGGCGAGCACAGCGTGGGCGTGGCTGGTGGTGGCCAGACAACGGTCGGCGTGGCCGGCTTCCTGCTGGGCGGTGGCATGTCCTTCTTCAACAACGCCTACGGCTTCGGCTGCGACACGGTCAAGAACGTGCAGCTCGTGTTAGCCAATGGGTCCGTCATCGACGCCAACGCGCACCAGAACCGCGACCTGTGGGTTTCACTCAAGGGCGGCTCCGGCAACTTTGGACTCGTCACCCGCTTCGACCTCGAAGCCATCCCGCTCGCGAGCAACACCACCCACAAGGCGCTGCTGTGGGCTGGCACAATGAGCTGGAACATTAGCCAAATCTACCGCGTGCTTGACACCATGGTCAACTTCACGGACCACGTCGGCCAGGACGAGGCGAGCTCGTCGCACATCCTGACTGGCTACGTCTCGGGGGTCGGGTATGCGCTCCTCGGCGCACTAGAGAACAAAGACAACGTCGACCCCGTGGCTTTTGACGCCTACAAGGCCATCCCGGAACGGCTGTCGTCGACCCTGCGTTCCGACACGCTCTACAACGCCGCGCTCGAGTTCTCGGGTTCCCCGCGTTCCTACAACATCTGGATCCCAGGCGCCGTCCGCAACGATGCCGCCCTGCAGCGGTGGATCTACGACCGCCACGACGTACTGATCGATAAGTTGATCGAGATCCTGCCCGCCAACGCGTCGTGGAGCAGTGTGCTGCAGCTGCAGCCCATCAGCCTGCCCATGATTGCGGCCGGCAAGGGCACCAATTCCATCGGCCTCGACAACATGACGGCCCCCGGCATCATGACTTCGATCAGTTTCACCACGGACAGCGCCGACGTCGAGCAGGTGGCACACCCGCTTGTCCTCGCGTGCCAGCGCGACATCGATAACCATGCCGCGGCTCTGGATGCTATGTGGTCGTGGAGATACTTGAACTACGCGGATCTGACGTACGATCCTATTGCCAGCTACGGCACTGTGTCGGTGGAGCGCATGCGCCAGGTGTCGACCAAGTACGATCCGGATGGCGTCTTTCAGAAGCTGCGTAAGTCGGGCTTCAAGATACCATCCTGATTCCTGATGCTCGCCTCGCCAGAAGCGACTTGGGGGCCAAAGTACCCAAGATAGGAAAGGCATCAGAGGGATCCGAAGGGAGATTATGGCTGATTCGTTTGTAATATGTAAATTAGTAAGACTCGTGTCCAAGTTGTTCTGTTTAAGAAAGGTTGAAAGCATCTGCAAAGCAATATAGCATGCAGTGCGCGTATATATAAAAGGAGGTGGTAAAGAATACTCTTATTGTTATTCCAAATCGCCCGAGACACCTCTTATAGTTGTGACAATGACATGGTGAGGAGGACAGAGTACGCCAAGAATCCCCTATTTATAGGAGAGCGACGAGGCCACTAAAAGCAGGCAAGTTAACAGGGAAGGATAATGGGGCAAAATGCAAAAACATACAACACCGGGGATTCGCTGGTGGTTACCGACCCAATTACTAATCCGGCGGTATCTTTTTTACCCCGACGACTTTCTGGGAGCTTCGACAGCCTTTCAATTATGCTGTTGTTGTATGATCCCTATCCACGCTTCCAAGCATGTTCAACAATAAGACGCATTCCTAACAGTATCAACTGCTAAGAGAATTCTGAACGACGTTAATACACCGTACGCTACGTGTTTCGGGATTCAGAAATGGCGGATCCCGTCGGTGCTGCGGGAACCGCTGTTGGAGTGGTATCGCTTGGCCTGCAACTGTACACGAATCTGAAACAGTACATCGACGGCATCAACTCTCGCGATGAACGAGTTACGAAGACTCTAGCCTACATCGAGCATCTCAAAGCAATCCTTGTCGTTATAGATGCCGCCACACAATCATTTCAAGCTCAGCAACCAGCTCCCGCCGACGCGGTTCTGTCGGGCCTGAGCTCCTGCGAAGCAGAGATGCAGGTTCTCCAGCAAAAGCTGCGGGAAGTCGAGTCCTCACAACAGAGCAGTGTAAAGGGGAAGATCAAAGAGATCAGGAAGAAGCTCGAATATCCTTTCCAAATTCCCATCCTAGAAGAGATAGAGAAGAGCGTCAAACGCATCACGGACGGGCTGTTACTAGCTACACAGGGTCTCGGGCTGTAAGCAAGCTTTCTCATTCTTCGTTTTAGTATCTCTGTTACTGGCATTATCCTCGGACAAGGGGGATTCCTCACTTCCATGTTATGTTCAAGTACCGATGAATCACGTCGCTAGGCACTCGGACCTCAAAATCAGTTCCAATATCGACGCTCTTGCCAATGTTACCAAATCCCAGGGCAACGCTCTCGCGAAACTCAGCATAGAGTCCGACACTATTCAAAAAGCCGTTGACTATAATGCGTCTCAGTTAATTAAAATCGATTCAAGAGTACAACCCATAGAGCCCAAACTCCAAGCACTTGAAACGGTGACGAACGACCGCTTTAACATACTTGAGAATCAAGTTTACCAGAATCATTCCATAACCACTGCCCGCCTGGATATGCTAGAATCCCACACTGGAACGAGCGCACAGGTTTTGACTGAAGTGCTCAATATCCTACGCAATATTGAGCGCCAGCCGGCTCCCTTGAATCAGGATTCTATTGGAAGGCACCTCGTTGGAGCTCTGGTGTCAAAACCAAGTCTCCTCAGAGACATGCACAAGTCGTCCGACCTTCACCAAGAGGCTGGGGGCGCAGCTTCGAACCTACACACCGACGTCCGAAAACTCTTTAGTGCAACCTCAACACTGGTGGCACCAGTAAATTGTGGGTGCACTCCCCGGCGCAGAGTGAGCCAGAAAAGTTCTCGCTGGTACCCTTTCGACTTCTTTTCTACAGAAGAGATGGTATCAAGGCACCGCCCAGGCTGTTCCCAGGCCATGGATTGGGATTTCCAGCGCCAGCAGACATTAGGTGTCACCTTCTTTGGGCTACGACGACTCCTCTCGGCTGCCATTTCGGTAAGCCTATCTCTTCACCATGGTGCCGGCGGGACTAGTATCAGCCCAATGTTTCGACATTATTCGGTAGTGGATGAAGAAAAGTCAGCGCCATTCAAAATGACGATAGCGTTATACAGAGCCATGAACACTGGTGGGGAAATGTACAAAGCCTCTGATTACGAAAAACTCATCATGTATTATATTTCGTGGATACGCGAGGCTTACAGCCGGCGGGTTGCGTCACCTCATGACGTCTCTATTGACGGTCTAACATTAGTAGACTTTGTCATCATGGTAAATCCACGCCCACACCTACAAACTACTTAACATAGGCCAGTGGCTAATTACTCTAGTTACACTACGCGTCTCACTGGCTACGACCGTTCCAATCGCCTATATTCGCTCATATACTTAGCCTTGGCGTAAAGTCAACGCGGCAGCAGCCTCTTATTCAAATGTTTAACCAACGGCTTTCGAAAGAGGTTGTTCAGTCCTATGGTCGTCCAATATCTCTATTACTCCAAAAAACACCCGAGTGTCATTATCAGTGGCAGGCCAGCTCTATCAATCTCTTACAATCTGGGGATTTTGTACGGCAGTCAAGTGAAATTCTGGAAGTAATGGATCTCGATCCCTTGTGTGCTTCGCTACTCTGCCGGGACCTAACTAGCTTTTCACAACTGCTAGCTACCGGGTTAAAACATGACCGGGGCCAATACAAACCGACTAAGTCTTTGAATGAGCTGCTTATTTGGTGGCCGGAAGCGTTGAAATATATGCTTGAAACGGTCCCAGATTTCTTCAGCTCTGGTGATCTCAAGGCCCTGTTCAAGCTGGCAACTGAAAAGAGTAATTATCGATGCCAAACTCCATCCATCAATATTTGCGAGGGTTGTAGCTGCTCGGAGGCCGTAATTATTTTGCTAGATCACGGGTGTCCACTCATGAGCGAAGATATCAGGCCAGTTTTTGAACACGATCCGTCGGTTTCCCCTAAGGTCCGTTATGAAGTTTTGAGACACCTGGCAGTATGGCGTCGCAAGCTATATGAATTATTTTCACTCGTCTATCCACAGGGCGGGCCAGAAACGCAACGGCCAGGCCTCCTCGACGACAAGGCCCCCTATGTAGTAAGGAGGCTTCAAGAAGTCGGCCTAGACCCGTATGAAGAATTCAGCTTGGAACGAGGGGATTACCGGCTCGGTTCATCACTTCATTGTGGTGGCACGATCTACCATATCACTGATAATTCCACAGTTGCTAAAATGGCTTTCAATATAGGCTTCCGAGACGTGGATGCAGTTTTTGAGGGAGTCACGCCCCTCTCTAGGGTGTCGAGCAATTACTATTACCGGGAATACGTCAGCTGGCTTATTCACCATGGCGCAAATTATAGCAGGGAACTGACATTTATTACTGAAGATCGTATGAAAGTACTGAGCATCATCGAACCCCCGAGATACCGCATTGTACATTGGATATTTAGGTCAATTCTAGCCCAGTCTTTATGTTACGATGGTCCAGATTTTCTGGATACCTGTGTCACTGGTATGGTCCAGAATCCCTGGTTTTCGCATTTCAATAAGTCCATCTATCATGATGGATGCTCAGTAAGTTATATCTAGTTCTACCTTATCCCTATTCCAGCCATTCCATATTCTACAGGCTTAAATTATTTTTGAATCGCTCATAAATCACTTGTACTCAGTAACTACTAATACATAATACGGTAGTGCGTCTGCTCATCGAGCCCCGAAGGATGTTCCCCATTGGTAATCTATTTCAACCAGATAATTCAACACGAATACCTGCGCTGCTCCAAAAAAGACCTTGGTTCCTTTGGAGACATGGTAAAGATCGTTAGCATGCTTGTCGGGGCTATCGAGCCACTCCCGAAGCTTGCGGAAGCTGCCATCCGATGCCTCACGTTCAATCGCCTGAGAATACGCCATACCTGCTGTGCTTCCATCCCAATATTCTATAGTGGCCGCAAGTTACCAGCTGATTATGGGAGCGACTTTGATGAACTGAGGGAAGAAGATGAATGTCGTGTTGAGCAACTGAACCAACTTATGACGGGCTTCATGAGGCAATATCGCGAAAGCAGTCTATCACTTACCGACTTCATCAATGAACAATGGGCAGTAGAAATGGACCGCCTCGAAGCAGAAGAGAAGAAGATGCTATGGACAACGCAAGAGAAGGATGTGCTTTTGTCTCTTGGTGTGTTGCCAAAGGATGGAATGGTTGACAATGACAAATCGAATGGCAAGTCAAATAAAAAGTGCCGTGGGGCCTTTAGGGCCTGTGAATGCCGTGCTAGAGATTTGGATTCGAAAATTGAATGCTGGAACAGGAAATTTGAGATGATTGTGAAAGGAAGCCCTACGAGAGGAAAGAGTGATCGTTGCTGTTGTTGTTGTCTTGGACGTTGACGTCGATGCGAGATGCACTGGGGGCGATAGTTATATAGTGAGCTTGATCCGTCTGACCTAGTATTCAAAATATAAGACCTAATTATATAAGATAAGATATAAGCCTCCTAATAGTGCTTGTTCCGCTCTTGTTTATGTTCAAGGCAGAAAACGTAGACATATAAACTGCAGAGTAAGCCGTCAAATAGGCCGAGGGTGACCAACCATATAATGATGCAAATTAACGTCTTTCGAGGTCCATCAAAAAATGGCTTTGCTTGATTAATCCTGCTTTGGGTTTGAAAAGGCAGCAACGTATAAATAAAACCTAGGTGCTCTACGAAGTGACCCAAGATCAGACTAGCTCAGTATACGCAATAATAATGATATAGCCATGACCTAAGAGGAACTCATCCTCATCCTCCTTTGCAGCATCCCTTACGCAAAGAAAATCTAAGATTAGGTATTAACCACGGAAAAATGCCATGTATAGTACATGATCTCCAAAGCTCATTCCAGGAAACTGTGTCGTCTAAGCAATCATCACCACCAATAGACACTTCATGTACCCACCCTGTACGTCAGGTATTTACGCTCCCCAGCTCGCCCACGGAGATAGATACCTTATTCAGATCTATATTACCGACCAAAGCAAGCCGTAATAATAGCCTAGTAGCAGTTTCTCCTCGTCCACCTAATTTTTCTCCAGCTTTCTACAATGCTCGAAGACGAATAAAATGAACTAAATCACAGCAAAAAGAAAAGAAAGAAAAAGAAAATAGGGAGGGCTTCACCGCAAAACCATGGACAAAACCACACCACCAGACCCCTAAACCTAAGAGCTTGCTTAGGCACTTACTTACGTGTACAGCATAATTAAATACCACGGCACACAAAACACGGTGAGACAAAAAGTCCTCGAATTGAAGTTTGACCTCTTTTGTGCGTCCGCTTCCTACATGATGCGTCTCGTCTGTCTGTCTATGCCTACAAAGAGAATGGGTATCGTGGTTTTGGTTTTGGTTTTGGGGGAGGGGGAGGGGAGGCCCGGAGGACCCCTGCTGACTTGAGCCTCCGAAGGCAAGGTAGGGTCCCTCCCCCTTCCCCCTTACCCCCTATTTTTGCTCGACCGACCAAGCCAGCCAGGCCAAGCAAGCTTCTGTTCTGAGCCTTCACGCCGTGCGTCTTCCTCCTCATCGGCATGTATGTGAGCTTTGTCTTGTCTCTCCCACCCGCGGCGGAGACGTGCGTTGTTATTTACAAACAAGGAATTCTGAATACAAAAGTGTAATGTAATGTAATGCTTTCCTTATACAGTTCGGCCTTTAGTGCCGGTGCCGGTGCCGGTGCCTTCCCGTTCCTTTCCTCTCCTCCTCTCGCTCCTCAAGGTTCGGGTATGGTCTGCGCGTCGGTTTCTTCGCTTATCTTGCGCCGGCCTTCGGCTTGTGTGTGGTGGAGGGACTTCATGACATATTCGTATGTCATCATGGTGACCGTTGCCGCGGGCACCGCCCTCATCATATTCACGCCCATGCCCGCGTAGAAGGCCCGCCAGCCCTCTTCCCTCAATATCGTGCGGAAAGTCATGATCACACCTCTGTATTTGGGCTGAGGGCCGTTGTCCTTGGCTCTCTTGGCCGAGGGGGGATGTCCACCACCCGACGTGGACTCCGAAATCCCTAGTCCTTGTAGATACTCCACGCCAGGTGTGGGACGACGCTGCGTCTGCAGCCTTGTCCTGATGACTTCGTGAGGATATGTGGCTGAGCTGGCCATGATCTTGGACAGTATCGAGGCCGATAAGACGCCGAGCCAGTTGCTTTGCTGGGTATCGTCCGTCATCTCCCCCATGCCCTCACCCGTAAACTTCTTTCTCAGATACTCGTAGGCGGGGAATTGTACCGCGACGTGTGTGAGACCCAGCAGCGCGGGCGTCAGGCCTGAATAGAAGGATAAGATACCTTCGGACGAGTACATCTTGCGGGCCGCGTCCAGCGTCGACTTGTAGTGCCAAGGGGAGTTGATGGTCGGTCTCGAGGTCGGAGTGTTACCCGATCTCGGAAATACCGACATCTCTCTGTTGTAACCGCTTGACGACTGCGACATGAGACGAGTCTTGATTACCCAGATGGGATTCGTTACAATGGTGCTGCTGGCGCCAGCAATGATGGACGACCAGAAATTGATGGCAAACTGATTGCGTGCTGTTTGATAGAGCGTGGTTAGCGAACGAGGGCCGATAAAACGAGGGAGTGGGAATAGCTTAAGCCTTACCATGATTGTCCGCCATGTACTTCTTGCTCTTGTTGTAAACAGTAAACCACACAGCCCATGTGGGCAGATATCCCAGGACGATGGGTCCCAAGCCCCGATACAGGCCGCGGATGCCCTCTTCTCTCCATATGGCGCCTCCCATGCCGACCAGACCGGAGTACACCTTGTGATGGTGGCCGACATGTCGTCCCTTGGACACGGGCAAGAAGCCGCCCTGCGCCTGTAGCTTGGTCTTGATGACGTCGAGCGGACAGGTGACGACGCCCGAGGTGAAGCCGCCGAGGGCGCCGGCCAAGGCGTGGAACTGCGAGTCCGAGGCACCAGCAGCCCATCTCTGCAGCGGCGTCAAGTCCCGGGAGCCGTGGAGGTCCATTGCGGTCACCGCAGACTGGGCGGGCGGGCGCGAGCGGGCGGGGGCGTGAGGAGGGATTCCTGACGAACCGGTGTACGTGGCCGTCGAAGGGGTGTGGTGGGTGAAGCCCCCATATTCCGGGGCACCGGAAGACGAGGGTGCTGCTTGGGGACGGCTCTCGGCTGCTTCGCCCTGAGACATTCCCTCGTAGACAAGGTGCGGGCGTAATGCAGGCGAGGACGGAGGATGGAGGGCGCGACTTGAGTGCTTTGGGGCCTCTGCTCTGGAATGCGCGGGTCAGAGGCCCTCTTCTTCAAAGTGACTGCGGGAAGAGGGTCGGGCTCGTTCGAACCTGGTCGAGGACGATCGGCCGAGGGGAGACGGACGTGCGGAGGAGTGGGAGGGACGCCAGTTGGTCGTGTGCACAGCGGAAGCGGAGCAGACGGATTCGGCTTGCCGCAGAAGCACTACGACGTCCTGGCGCGAGGCGAGGCGGGACGAGGCGATTGTCGAGGTGTGTATGGTATAGGACGTGCTCGTGCGGTGTGCGGGGGAATGACCCTCGCAAGTGCACCGTCGACACAATGGCTACCGTCTATCGCATGTCATCGACATTCGCAGACACCACTGACCAGCTAGCAGATTGATTGATTGAGTGGTTGATTGACTGGCGGGCTGGCTGACTAAGTGGCTCTCGGTGATTCGGGTATTCGGGAGTCCGGGCGATGAGGCGGATTGGATTCACGATGGTTTGTGTCCGGTGTTGCACCAGGATGTGGAAATACGGCCGATAGGAGGGGCGGGAGGAGAGAGAGAGGGGATCGGAGGAGGGCGAATGCGAAATGTGACAGAAGTCAGAAGTGAGGGAGAGGGAAGAAATGTGAGGGAAAGAGAGTGACGGCGAGTGGATAACGTCGGCCTGTCTACCCGCTAACCTAGTCTATTGTAGTTTGTAGATTGTAGTTGCTAAGTTTAGGTAGTTGAAGGTCTTGCCTGAGGTTGGGGGAGGGTTAAAGTAAAGGTAAGTATAAGTAAGTAAGTAAGTAGGTAGGTAGGTAAAGAGGTAAGAAAGCGAGGCAGAGGTAGATACCAGATAAGGCAGGTAAAGATGTTGAAGAGGTAAGGCCGGTACTTAAAATAAGTGAAGTCGCCGAGGCAGGTGAACAAGTGAGAATACTTTGGTGGTTCTCGCCTTTCGGTTCTCGGTTCTTCAGCCTCTTACAGTACCTAGTGAGTCGTAACTCTTTGTAAGTCAGCGAGTAGCAGCACAAGAGCGGGTCTGCATGAGCTAATTACCAACCGGCTGACAACTTAGGTATCCCCAGATATCTTAAAGAAGGCACTTATGGAAAGATGGACATATGAAAAGTGGTTTTGTGTCTCTCTTATGCCTCGCGTGTCTTCTTCTTCTTCTTCCCTCCTCCCCCGAATCAAATATCGAGAATTACGACGGCGAGAGTGAGTGAGTGAGTATCTCCCCCGGAATGAGAGAATGAATCAAAATGGTGAATATAATGAAGAGAGTCGGGTGGGCGAGCTATCGCGAATGGGCATGGGCACGAGCAAATGCATGCGGGTGGTGAGGTAAGCACCGATATTCTACCCGCCCTTTTAAATACAGGTTCCGTGGTCGGTCTCTGACGTAGATCGTATGGAGGCGAAATGACATGACGCTGATCCCACTATCTGTTTGGCCTGTGTCACCTGGAGATGCCCATGGACATACATCTAAGGTAAGATATATAAAGAGTACTTCTTAACGACGTACACACATCTCATAATAGTACATCATTGTACTTTATAGATTAATGTACAAAGTACACACCTCATCTCATATACATCCCTATGTGACATGACACAGCGTAAGGAGGTGTTTGCATACTTAGTAGGTACATGCGGTACTACGGGAGCAGCCGATGGAGTAAGTAGTTCTGCCGACAGTTGAATTGCGCTTCATATGTTGAATTGTCCGATGTAGGCAAGTATATGGTATAGATAGACTACTATATCCCCTCATACATGTACTGGTATAATGCTACGATACCTTTTCCTGAGGACTCAATTCAGAAGCAGATTGGGTGGAGATCCTGATCAAGATAACGGGACGTGCATGCATGCAACCTCTCCACAAGTACCTGCCGAGAAGTCCTGTACACTTCATGAATGGCCAATCAAATCTCACGCTTACCTAATATAGATCTTGGTAGGTACTTGTACAGAATGACAGCCGGAGTCACATGACCTCCGTCGGAGAGGGAGCGATTTTGTCTACCTACTCAACAGCAACAAAGTAGTACCTTACTTACACTAAGCTAACCTCGACCTTCAATTACCCTCCTCCCCCCTCGTCGTCGCCCCGAACGCGAATCACCACCCAGAGTCGCCCGCCATGCCGTATCCGAGTCTCGCCCCCTTCGTCTTGAAGCGTCCGTGGCTGTACAAGGCCCTCAAGCCCGTCGCCAACTGGTACACAAACGCCGCCGGCTACCGTCAGCTCGGTCTCCGGTTCGTGCGCTCCGACAATTCCCTTCCCTCCCCTTCCTTCTCCCCGACGACCTATTCACCAACCTGCCCCTCTCTTCGGCCACCCGATTCCCATTCCGGGCAGCTACCCGTCAACTCTCAGGAGGAAGCCCAATTCTATGAGGACCATCCCCAATTGGGCCGTGCGGGCGTTGACAACTAGGCGAAGAGAGGGGTCCCGAGACGAGACGGAGCAAACCGCTAACCCATTGACCCCCGCAACAGAGCCGACGACCTGCTACTCGAGGAGAACGAGGATGTCCTGAAGGCCCTGCAGCGTCTGCCTCCCCGGGAGCTATACGACCGCGTCTACCGAATCCGCCGCGCCATCCAGTGCAGCGTCTCCCACAAGCTCCTACCCCGGGACCAATGGACCAAGCCCGAGGAAGTACGTATAGCCTACCAACCTTAGCACTACACCCGGCCTGGATTGGGAGAGACGAGGCAAACGAATTTGGAGCCCGAACGGCTAAGAGGGGAAGAACCTGAGTGGAGAATCAATCGGCTTGCTAACCATTTGCGCTGCGGTTAAAAATAAAACAGGACGTCATGTACCTCACCCCCATCCTCCGCCAGATCAAAGCCGCCGCTGCCGAGAAGGACGCCCTGGACACCTTGACCGTCGTCAAAAAGGGTCACTAGAGGAAGGATGTCGAGCACTATCCAAAATAAATAAAATCGCCGGATAACAAAGCAAGCAAGCAAGCCCAACTCTCGCGGCCTTTTGTAAAGAGGAATGCGGCCACGTCGGAAAGATGATTGGGCAGAGAAGAAGGAAGGAAAGAAGGAACGGAAATAAAGAAAGTCTGGATGGCTTTGGTCGAAACTTGTACAAACAGAACAGTGCCAGCCCTGCCTTAGAACGAGGCAAATAGAACGAGGCGGATAACGACGAGGATTTCAAGCTACCCTCTCTCCATGCCCGTGTCTCCCTATTCAGATCTCCGTACATCCAGGGTAGAAGGGATGGATCAGGGTGTTGCTATACAGATGTACAGCCGTAGTGATTCTTTCGCGAGTCTGTAATAGTGACCATAGATCCCCCTTTTATCTCCTCCGTTCTAGCCCGGAAAGCAAAAGCCCTCAAGATCTAACTTACTCTGCTCGCTGTTTTCGCAAACAGAATTCCATCTCGTAATGTCATGGTGTCATCTCATCTAGGGGTAATGCCAGCAAGCAGGCAGGCGCACAGCATATTAAGTGGGATGCGGACTAACGTAGGCAAGTAGGTACCTTAATTGGACCTCTTCATACCTGGGTATCTAAACTTCACCCACGAAAGCCTTGTTATATAGGTATGTTCCGTGTAACTTCTATCGGGGACTAGTGGGCCAGTAGCCTGGGGGGAAATAAGACAAATAGAGTAAATAGATAGGAGGAGGGAGGGAGAGACAGCAAAAAAAAAAAAAAAAAGGGGGGGGGGGGGGGGGGGGGGGGGT